>CAUYON010126359.1:0-36401 GCA_963573935.1 Arctocebus calabarensis
TCTTTGTATAGTGATCAAGAAAATGCATGAAGGCTATCTGTAACAGTACGATCAAAACATTTCTGAATGTATATGAATCGTGCCCTATGATTGCACCAATGTACAGAATTATGATTCAATAAAATTATAAAAAAAAAAAAAGAAACTATTCCTGGCATTTACTATCACCTCCACTTTACAGATGAAAAAAGTGAGACTCTAAAGCCTCAGTTTGCCCCCAGTCAATGAAGTCTCTTGGTTTTTGGTGATAATCGGGTAACTAAGAACGAGGGCGAGTCATGACAGTACAGAGTCATGGGTGCACGTTTGGAGTCTCAGCTTTTTAATCCCAGCTCTTGCACTTCCCAGATATGTGATGGGAACAATCTGTTTAGTCTCTTAGTGCCTTTGTTTTCTCATTAGCAATATGGGACCATAATTGCATTTCTCTCCGAGAATGATTACCTTTAATGATGACTATGTCTATGGTCTTAACAGAAAGTAAAAAATCAATCATTTAATTAGAATGATGATTTAGAACTCTAATAAAAAAAAATTCTAGACATAAGATAATTCAAATTTCACAAAGCATTCTAATACAAAACTGTGTCTCATTTGACCTAGTCAGCCAGACAGACATCATTATCCCTTTCCATGAGAAAGGAAATTGAATCTCTCAGGGGTCATTTCTATCCATGGAGTGACTGTTGTTTGCTTATTTACTTTTTAACACCCTCCCTCCAATCTATCCTTCACCCTCAGCTCTGAGTTTGGCAGAGAAGATGGTGTGGATTTGTGTGTTGGGGGGCGAGAGGACATGGCAGGGTACAATTTATTGTTCTCTTTTGATCATCTTTATATTACCAAATAATAGCACAGATGATTGAATATAATTGCTGTTAAATTCTAAAACAATAAATGTATGACTGAGTGAATGCTGGATGAATGAATTTTCTCAGGATGTGAAAGCTGGGCAGTGATTCCAAAATAAACAAAGCTTGAGTCTCTAGACTCAAAATCCAGGACCTTCTTCACTATTGCATGCAGTATTATCAAACAACAACATCTCACAGAATCATGAAATTTCAGAAAATGGAAGGACTTGGAGGCCACTTTACCTAGATTTTCTGTTTAACAGACTCGAGGAAACAGAGGTTCAAAAAAGTTTTATTACTTTGGCCAAAATCATGCTGCCAGGAGCTAGGCAAGCTGGGCCAACACCCAGATTCCCTGACTCTGAGGTCACAGTGGTGCCACTGAATTCTGGCAGATTCATGAACCAGGATTCAGCCTCCATGTGGCAGCTCAAGTTTGTGAGTGACAGAGTTCATCCCTCATGCCCCTAAACCATTGCGTGTATTCAAATAATGTTTCTTGGTTTGTAAAACAAAAGGGCCTTTTGCTGGAATTTAGTTTGAAAGTATCTCATGGTTTTCCCCTGACAATGGCTCACCACCAGGACTGTATGACCTGAAGACAGCCTCTGTGTGTATATGCAAGAGGAAAAAGATGGCCTTAACCTACTTAAATGAGGACAGGAGACTTCCTCCTAGATTTTTTCTGAGCCTTCCAAATCACCCTCAGTTCCATTCTGGATTCCAGGGAGGAGAGAACTGGCCAAGGCTTGAGGTCTGGGTTAGCTCAGTAAGGCTGGCCCTCTGAAGTCAGTATAGCAACATGATAGACTTTTCTTTCATGAAGCAAATGTCAAGTTTATAATGTGCTGTGTCCACAAACAGTAAGACAGACACACTGGTAAATTTCCCTGTGGACACGCTTTAGTGTTTCAAAAAAGTGTCAAGCAGAGAGGTAAAGTATCAATGAACAACTTCCCCAAAGTCAGGTCCTAGATGGCTTCTCATCGGTGAGGTCACTTGTCTGGGTATCTATTTACATGTGTGTCCAAGTGCAGATTGTGGCAAGAGCCCAACCTAATCCTTGCACATTGTGGGGGACAAATCTATGATTGTGGTGTTTACAATCTCCCAGTTATACCTGTCCTATATTATTTTCTTTCTAGCACTTATTATACATATACATGTGTTCATGCATGTCTGCATGCTTCTGTTTAATTAATATCAGTCTCCCCTATGAGAGCAAGGACCAAGTTTGTTTCACTCATCATTGTATCATCTGCCCTAAACACAGTGTTGGATCTGTAGCTTGTGCTCAATAATTATTTGAGGATTAAATAAAGGAAGAAAGGAATAACTAGATGGCCAGGGGCCTGACTGCTGGGTTGAACTCCATCAGTTAATTAACCATGCGACCTTGGTTAAATCTCAGACTTAATTTTCCATCCAGATATGATCCTAGAATTCAGCTTGCTAGATGATTGCAAACTTTGTTTTAGCAGTAGAATCCAAAGTAAAGCATACGTGAAATCTGAACACACGAGCAGAGGCAAATCTTGTTTTGTGTAAAGGAGATGTTAGCCTAAAAAGCCTGCCGAGTCACCCCCATTGTCTCTTTCTCCACCATGCTTTAATTAATGCTCAGGATTTCAAACAGCACAGGTAAAAACCATTCATCCACATCGACCCTATCCATTTGATTAAAGAGGAAAGTCAGGTCCAGGAGAGGAGGGAGCTTACCTAATATTACAAGACCAATGCATGATGAACTGGAATTAGTTTCCAGATGTCCTGACTCCCAATCTCATTAGCCACATTTCACCTCTCAGCATCTTTAAAACCTCCCTCTAAATGTTCACAAAGTGGCTGTGAGGAAGAATGTTTGGAAGAAATTTTTAGAGCTCCGAAATCATCTATATTTGGAAGCCGTACTTCGGGGAGGCATTCAGCACAGTGGTGAAAAGAGGGCTTTAGAGTCAGGTAGATCAGTGTCTGGACCCCATTCCACTCCTTACTGGATGGATGACCTGTAGCAACACATTCACTCGTCCTCCCCAAGTCTTGGCTTCCCCATCTGTAAAAAGGCCCTGCCCCCTCACAGGGGTCATGTAAAACTGAGTGTCCCCCCTTCATGGCGCATGATATGTGCTCACTACAAAGAGGCTCTGTGGAGTATTCTATGTCTATGACACGATTTAGGGTACCCATTTAAGTTATTTCAACAGTAATGACAAATATACATTGATATTCTCATGTGGGCATAGCTCCCCTTGTAAAACTACATCATCGCCATGTGACGTTTTCTGGTTTTCTTTTTGAGACAGAGTCTCTTTCTGTCAACCTGGATAGAATGCCATGGTGCTATAAGCTCACAGCAACCTCAAACTCCTGGGCTCAAGATATTTTCTTGCCTTAGCCTTTCAAGTAGCTGGGACTACAGGTGCCCCCACAACAATGCCTGGCTAGTTTTTCTATTTTAGGTAGAGACAAGGTCTCACTCTTGCTGAAGCTGGTCTCGAACTCCTGAACTCAAGCACCTGCCTAGGTCTTCCAGAGTGCTAGGATTACGGGTGTGAGCCACCGCACCTGGCCTACCCATGTGACATTACGCCTATTTGTCGTCAGATCCACTTAGCTCCAGTGTCTAGCATCAGGGGAGACACATAATATTAGCTAAAAACAGCACAAAAAATAATGGATACACATTCCTTCGGGCAGTTATGGACTTAGAGTCAAGTTTCATTTCCAGTCCAAACTATCCCTCTTCTTCACCACATAACTATTCAAGTCACTTGTCTTCTTGTCTTTAAAATGGAAATATAGGGTGGCGCCTGTGGCTCATCAAGTAGAGCACTGGCCCCATATACTGAAGGCGGAGGGTTCAAACCGGGCCTTGGCCGAACTGCAAAACAGAAAAATAGCTGAGCATTGTAGCAGGTGCCTGTAGTCCCAGCTACTCAGGAGGCTGAGGCAAGAGAATCACCAAAGCCCAGGAGCTGGAAGTTGCTGTGAGCTGTGTGACTCATGGCACTCTACTGAGGGTGATAAAGTGAGATTCGGTCTCTACAAAATAAATAAATAATAAATAAATAATAAATAAATGGAAATATAAATCCCAGACCCCCCAACCTTAAAATGTTCTTAGGAGATTTAAATGGAAGACAAAGACATACATAAAACCAAGAGGATGTTATTGTTTGACTAAAACAAACAAATAAAATATTGGATCTCCACTACTTCTATTCTGAACCCAAAGTCTCAAGACCCCATCTTCCCCGGTACCAGGAATTTCACATGCTGGCCTGTTCTATCAAATAGAGCACCGCTGTTTAGTTTATGCATAATTATAAACAACGATAGCTATATTCTTCCAAAAATTGATTTAAAGATCCAAATTAGAAATTAAGTAGGTAACTACTGTCTTAGATGATTTAGGAATATTTCTTCCCAAGGGGAGCCTTTCTTTGAATTGATAGTTATATTTCTGAAACTATAATATTTTCTTCTTCTGAGAGGAGAAATGCCCCACATTTGGTATCCCTCTGTTTTCATCCCCTTCCTGTACACACTCCATATCCATTTTCCTTTGTGTTCCTGCATTTTATCACGGCCAGAAACACCTTTTCTCAATAACTCTCTGATTATATACCATTCTTCCAAGCTCACTGAAAGTTCATCCACAAATTCTTGCATAGATATAGAACCATTAAAAGACCTCACTCAGTAATGAGCCAAATTGAAAACTTCAATTTGAATATTCAGCATAGAATCACAGGCAGTCACAACTGGTAGAGATTTCAAGAACCACCAATCCTCAGTCTAAAATACCACAAAATGTGCAAACAAGGCAGTCCAGCTATCATATCAACTATTTAGACAATTAAAGATTTGAATTTATCCCTTCTCAGCATCAGGCCAGGGCTCTTTCTTAGACTCTGTATTCTTGCTTTTTTTCTAATTGGCCCAGAAGTGTTAGGATTTGCCCTTCCTTCCTTGACCTTGAGACAAAGACAACACCTAAGAGAGTTCTTTGCAGTCTCCAATTCATTTAAATCCACAACATATACTGTTCACTTATGATAACAATAAAATAAGGCAGAGCAAAAATTCATCCTAGGGATCCAGAAATGAATTCTATATATAAACTCTTCCCTCTAAGAGTTCCCAATTAGTGAGAAGAAAATACAAGAAAGCACTCTAATTCCCAATGGTTCAAAATTCAAGAGATAGATGTGCAGAGAGCTGTGGATATATCAAGGAGAAAGTGAATAAGTAAAATGTGGAGGACTCAAAGAGGAAGAACTTTGGGATAAATCCTTTTGGATAAGTAGGATTTCAATAGGCCAAGAGTTAGTACACAGTTACTCAAGAGAAGGTTGCTCTTTGAGTATCCTTACTTTTTTCCAAATGTGTAAATATCTTTGGATAGAATATTGGGTACATAAATTTGTAGCACTTACAAAACAATGCTACTTACACCTGACGTGGTTGACTAAAATTCTCATGACTATGGATGCCATTAAGCCATATTTTGAATCACAGTAGAACCACTTCTAACGATATGACATTATTGATGAGTTAATGTGCAAAATATAGAAGCAAACAAAACCTACTCTGATGGTTGTTAGAAGATTTAAATGAAATAGTGTTTAACAAGTATTAAGCACCATCTCCAGCACACAATAAGTACTCACATATTAGTTATTTGATCTTCTCCTTGTCATTGTTAATGTCTTGAGCAAAGTAATCTTTTTTAAGTGAAAAAGTAAAAATGCCCATGGAAGGGGCATAATTCCTTGACTCAAACCTTTCTCCCTATAGCAAGGGCTAGGGCAACACCCAAGCTCACACAGCACAATGTAAATGAAAGGCAAGGGCTGTCTCAGCCCAGATCTTACCTGTATATTTTATATCGTGTTGTAAATCCTTGACGGTGTCTTTCCACAAAGGATAGGTAGCTCCTGGAGTGGTGGAAAGGCCCCCTGTCTGAAATGAGCCAATCAAATTCCTTCGAGACATGTTGGTCTGTTGCAGCTGGTTCCTGGTGGGAGGGCTGCACTGAGATACGGCCCCATACAAACAGGAAGTAGAGGAGCTCAACAAACCTCCAGTTCATGCTTTTCTGCCGGCCTTTTTCCTCTCATTCTTGCTCCATTCTGTGGAGTCCTATAGAAAAAAACAAATTAAAAAAAAGAAAGAGAAAGAAAGGAGGGGGCAAAAAGAGGGAAAGAAGAAAAGGGAAGAGGAATAAAAAGAGAAAGACAAAAGAAAAGAAAAAGTGTTATCATCATATCTTCACAATAGTGCCTTGTATCAGTAGAAGGCTTTTATGTTTACAAAGATCAGTAGAGTTTATGGTTAAAAACATAGACTGTATGAAAATCTGGGCCCACATTCCTGTTTTACTGTTTGCATGTTGCATGAACACAGACAAACTGCTGAATCTCTTAGGGATGCAGTCTCCTCATCTGTAAAAATGAGGATGGGTTTATGTGCCAATATGTCTGCACTTGGCACATTGCAGGTGTTCAAGGCAGAAGTGTCGAAAGAATGAAAGAAATGAAATAACATAGAAACGATTTTTATGCAGCCAGTGAGGGAAACGAAGAAAACTAAAATGTCTGTACCATCAATTTTACAAACAATTGGATTCTCGTACCTGGGTCTCAATAAACAAGGGCTCCTTCCTCTTCTCTTCTCACTCATACACGGACCCACCAAGCGTACGCTTTGTTTCAGCAAAATCAGATGAATGCACGAGCCTGATGATGGACTATTGTCATGACTGTCTGAGCTAGATAACTTATATATTTTTTACTATTTATTTTCTTTATTAAATCATAACTGTGTATTTAGTGGGACCTCACCTAATGTGCACAATGCAATGGTACATTTCAAAACTATTAAGAATAGAGTGGGTGGCACCTGTGGCTCAGTGAATAGGGCGCTGGCCCCATATACCCAGGGTGGCAGGTTCCAACCCGGCCCCTACCAAACTGCAAAAAAATAATAATAAAATAAAAATTAAAAAAAAGAATAGAGTATAAATGTCTTTTGTTAAGGATACCTGAAAGATGGAGTTTTTTAAGAATCCACTTCTACAATATTCAGTGGAATGTCTCCCAAACCCAAGGAAACATGACCAGAGAATTCATCTGTCAGTGCCTCTGCACCTAAGGGTTCCCTTACGCCACAAAGAAACTAAAGGCTAAAGGGTTAGGTGCAGTCCCACATGCCTCTTTCATTGGGTGGTATCGCAGCACACCGGTGGAGCTTAAGTGGTGGTTTCTTCATGGGGAGGACAAATGAGAAGTCACAGGCCATGCCAATTTCGTAAATAAAATTTACAAGTTTTCTTTTTATCCTCTCACCATCAATCTACTTATTAGCTTAACATTATACTGATCATGACCTCACTCAACTTATTCTAAAAGAGCTTATGTTACCCCATATCAAAAGGCAGCTTTGATTTCAGGCAAGTCATTTAACTTCTCTGAGTCTTAGTTTCATCATCTGTAACTGTGGCTAAGAATAGCACCCACACCTAGGACTAGTGTGACAATTAAGTGCAATAATCTTGGAACAAATGATGAGGATAATGAGCACTGATGCTGATATATGAGCTTTGTCCCTACTGAGAAGCATAGTTCACATTGTCCCCATTGCCTAGCCAAGCCCCATTTACCCACTAGTAACCAGCTGAGGTCAAGTCCCTAAAAGTCATTTTTTTAAATCTATTTATTTTAAAACATGTTAGTTGTTTTTTCCTCTCACCTGTAATTGCTCATTTCCTGTAAAATTTGTTAATTCTCATCTTGTATTATATTTACAGCCATGCCCCATTTTATTGCTCTTCCCTTTATTGCATTTTGCAGATACTATTATTTTATTTTTTGTGTTTTGCAAATTGAAGTTTTCATCACCCCTGGACTGAGCAAGTCTATCCGTACCACTTTCACAACCACATGTGCTAACTTTGTGTCTCTGTGTCACATTTGGGTAACTCTCACAACATTTCAAAGTTTTTCATTATTATTTATATGTTATGATAATCTATAATCAGTGATATTTGATGTTATTATTGTAATTGTCTTGGAACACCACAAACTGCATCTATAGAAGATGGCAAACTTAATTGATAAATGAGTATGTTCTGACTGCTCCCCCTATCAGCTATTCTCTTGTCTCTTTCCCTCATCTCAGCCTCTCTATCTCCTGAGACACAAAAATATTAAAGTCAAGCCAATTAATACTCTGACAATGGCCTCTGATTGTTCACATGAAAGGAAGAGTCACGTGTCTCTCACTTTAAATCAAAAGCCTGAAATGATCAAACTTTTGAGGAAGGCATGTTGGAAGCTAAGACAGGCCAAAAGCTGAACATCTTGCACCAGTTAGCCAAGATGTGAAGGCAAAGGAAAAGTTCTTGAAGGAAATTAAAAGTGCTACTTCAGTGAACACACAAATGTTAAGAAAACAAAACAGCCTTGTTGCTGATACAAAGAAGGATTTAGTGATTTAGATAGGAGATCAAACCAGCCACAACATTCTCTTAAGCCAGCAGTTCTCAACCTGTGGGTTGTGACCCACAGGAACTGTATTAAAGGGCCATGGCATTAGGAAGGTTGAGAACCACTGCCTTAAGCTAAAGCCTACTTCAGAGTAAGATCCGAACTCTCTAATTCTATGAAAAATGAGAGCGGTGAGGAAGCTGTAGAATAGTGGTTCTCCATAAAGTAGAATAGTGGCCCTTTAACACAGTTCCTGCAGTTTGTGACCCAGAGGTTGAGAACTGTTACTGTAGAAGAAAAGTTTGAATGTGGTAGAGTTTAGTTTGTGAGGCTTGAGGAAAGACGTCATGTCCGTAGGATGAAAATGTTAACCACCAAGTGCTGATGGAGAAGCTGCAGCAAGTTTTCCGAAACCTCTAGCTGAGGTTATTGATGGAAACGGCTATGCTAAACAACAGATTTTCAATGTAGAAAAAACAACCTTGTATCAGAAGGAAACAGCAGATAAGACTTCCATAGCTAGAGAGGAGAAGTCAATACCTGGCTTAAAAGTTTCAAAAGACAGGCTGACTCTCTTGTTAGGGGCTAATGCAGCTGGTGACTTTAAGTTGAAACCAGTGTTCAGTTACCATTCCAATAATTCTCAAGACCTTAAGAATTATGCTGCATCTACTCTACTGTGTTCTGTAAAGGGAGGAACAAAGTCTAGAGGGCAGCACATCTATTTACAACAGTTTACTAAATCTTTTAAGACCTCTGTTGTGGCCTGCTCAGAAAAAAAGAATTCCTTTCAAAATATTCCTGCTCATCAACAATGCACCTAGTCACCCAAGGGTTCGGATAGACATGTACAAGGAGATCAATGGCATTCTGACACCTGCTGAAATAATACCTGTTCTGCAGCCCATGGATCAGTGAATTCAACTTTCAAGTATTACTATTTAAGAAATGCATTTTTAATTGCCACAGGTGCCATAGAGAGAAATTCTTCTGATGAGTCTTGGAATAGTAAATTGAAAGCCTTCCAGATGCCATTAAGAACATTCATGATTGGTGTGAAGAGATCAAAATGTCAACATTAACCAGGGTTCAGCAGAAGTTGACTCCAATCCTCAGGGATGACTTTGAGGAGATGTCAGTGGAGAAGGTAACTGCCAGGAACTGAAGATGTGGTAGAAATAGTGAGATAACTAAAATTAGAAGTAGAGCCTGACAATATGGCTGAATTACTCCGATCTCACAATTAAATGGATGACAAATTGCCTTATACGGTCAAAGAAAGTAGTTTCCTGAGATGGAATCTACTCCTCGTGAAGATGCTATGAACACTGTTGACATGACAACAACATATTTAGAATATAACATAAATTTAGTTGATACTATGTAAAGGCAGAGTTTGAGAGGATGGACTCCAATTTTGAAACAAATTCTACTGTGGGTAAAATGCTAACAAACAGCATCGCATGATACAAGAAAATCTTTTGTAAAAAATGAAAAGACTTAACTAATGCAGCAAACTTCATTATTGTCTTATTTTAAAAAATTGCTACAGCCACCCAAACATTCAGCAACCATCATCATCCTGGTCAGTCAGGAGGCAATTAACATCAGGACAAGACCCTCCACAAGCGAAACGATTACCACCCACTAAAGATTCAGAGGATCATTTGCATTTTTAACCAATAAAGTCTTATAATCTGATGCTACCTCACACTTTAGACCACAGTATAGTGTGACCAGAACTTGTATGCACACTAGGAAACCGTAAAATTTGTGTGTTGTTCTTTATTGTGAGATTCGCTGTGCACCACTGGTTTGAAAGCCAACCCGCGATATCACTGAGGTTTGCCTGCGTCTATTTCTATGTCTTCCTTGTTCACTGGGCTGTGAGCCTTTAACTGGAAAGAATGCTTAAGAAACGGTTCCTACCCTTGGCTAGATGCCACTCTGGACAGTCACATCTCTGTCCTAGATCTTCTATTTTTATGTCTGCCATTTAAAAATGTGATGAGGACACAAACATTTTATCAACTGTAATGCCTTATGTATACATAATTAAATGTGATACCTTGGTGTGTACTTCCAGCTGACTATAGAAGGTAAATAAAACTGAGAAAGAGAAAATAAAAAGTAGACAGATGTAGATTTCCTGCTCAATTTGATTGGCTACTCAACTGCACCCTTTTACCGAGAGTTGCTGCAACAATCCACTCGTCACTGTAAGCTCCTGGCTGTCAAGGGCCAAGGAGAAAGACACATGAATGGAGGAGTAGGCTGGTAAAAGCTGAGGCCGAAAACAAAGCTGTACAAGTTGAGTGCAGCACTGTAACAGCTACAGCTGCCAAGACTGTCTGCCAGAACCCACCGGAGTGTCAGGCAGGGGCTGGAGGCAACTGTTCAGGGATCCAGGTAGTGAACTAAAGCACACTGAAGTCACAGCATGTCACCCCACAGCCCTTCTACATGGCTTCTGTTCTGCCTGAGCACAGGGTGGGTGCCTATGGGAGAACACTTAGCCATTAGACTGTTCTCAAGGCAACAAGATTCAGAATGTTGCAGCTCTCAAAAAATGGAAGGAGGTTATACATGGGATAGCAGTGGGAATGTGCAGGTCTGTGCAAGTCTACATCCCAGAATTAGCTTCAATTTAAAAAATCTAATCCAGTGCTTCCCAAGCACAGACCATTTTGCCCTCCAGGGGAAGTCTTTGATTTTCACAACTGAGGAGACACAGCTATCATCTAGGAGGTAAAAGCCAGAGACACTGCTAAACAACCTGCCATGCACAGAACAGCCCCCACAGCTGAGAAAATTGCATTCAGCATGTCAATGGTGCAAAAGTTGAGAAGCCGTCCTCTAATCCAACTCCTTTTGACAGATCGTGACCTGAGTGGCAGATTAGACTAGACTCCGGTCTTCTAGCTCCTAGTGAAGAGTTATTCTCATTCTTCCATCATTCATGGCAGGGCTCTGGATATGCACACATGTGGCTATGCTTGACAACCACTTTGTTATTTGAGTCTGTGATACAATCTCCATTTCATCAAGGAGAGATGAGTGCTTCATGGAAGAAGTCAGAATACATCTCAGTTGACTCAGAAAATTACAATAACCCACAGAGTACTAAAAACGAAAATGGAAGTTTTTATAAAGTATAATTTAATAGAAATGGATATTTTGCTGGGCTAGATAGAACAAAGACGAGTACATATGTTACCTAAATGTTGTAACGAGGAGATATCATTATTACAGACAGTGTAATTACGCAATTACCCATTGTGTAAACGAGATCATGTTACATTAACTGTGTTGGAAACTTGGGCTAATACAAGGGCCACATGAGTGATATTAATTGAGTATCTACTGTGTGCTTGGTTTTAAATTGCCTGTTCCCTTGGAATTGCCAAAGCATTGGGAGTCCAAGGCAAATGTTAATACAGGTGTATTCTGCAAGGTGAGTGCAGCTGCCCCATTTAATGGATGAGTATCTTGGGAATCAGAGACATTAAATAACTTTCCCAAACTCATAACTCCTCAGCATTAGAGTCAAGACACTGACCTATGTAGATATCTTTACAAAATCTGCTCAATGTCCTGTCTATTCTCTACTCCCATCCCACCCCAGCTGAAATTTGGTCCTGCCCTCCAGAGATTCAAAATAGAGTGGGGCAGTCACCTCCATGCCTGAACAATTCTAATATACATTGCCATAAGAACTATAAGAAAGCAATAAAGTCCAGTGGTGAAATAGAGGCCAAGAGCTCTAGACAGGCGCCATAGAAGAGGTGGCATTTGAGCAAGGCCTTAAAGAGCATGTCAGGTTTTATTAGACAGAGATGGGGAAAGGAAATTCCGGCAGAGCACGCAGCACACAAAACGTCTTCGGGTGGGAGGAGGCAGAGAGCCGGAGAGATGGGATATGTGCTAAGGGGAACACGTAGGGTGGCAGTGGGTTTACTGAAAACGAGGGCCCTGGGGCAGTGGGTTCTTAATTTTTGCTCTCTCTGTCTCTCCTTCTCATTGAACAAGAACCATGCATTTCCTTTCTGTGTGCACCCTGAGGTCACAGAACTGTGGATGTTTGATAAATTTATCCATTCACCCATCAGCACCCCGTGCACCTGCTACGTGTCAGTGCTCACCCAGAAGACCGATATGCAACAGCAGACAGAACCCTCAGGAAGCTCCCCTTCTCTGCGGGAGGAGAGGGGGAAAGAGTGAGCTGCAGCTCTCTGTGTGGTGATGAGGCGTGCTCCCCAGGAAAGCAGAGCAGGGGCGGGTGGGGAGCTGGGAGTGCAGGTGATGCCTTTGATACGGACTGTTCAGGAAAAGCCTCTGACAAGGGTGCTTCTGAGCAGAAACCTGAAGGAAGTGAAAGAATAAACAGTACAGATGCCTTGGAGGGGGTGGGGGGAAGAAATGTCAGTGGAAAGATGGGGAACAGTGTCAGGGTCGGGGTTTGTGTGGCTATAGTCAGAGGGCAAGGAGCATTCCCATCTCCCACAGGGAGTTTCTGGTTTAGTTACCATGAAAGTCGTTTACAGGAGGAAACACACACACACACACACACACACACACACACGCGCGCGCGCGCGCGTGCACATACACATACACATATTAAATGGTCAGAAAGTGCCAGAAGCTGCACTGGTTGCTTTTTACCTTGTGAAAATATGCTGACAGACAGGAGTCATGGTCCTCACTTTATACATGGACAGGAAAGGAAACTAATTTTCAGAAAGATTAAGTAACTGGCCCCAAACCACAAAGCTAGCAAATGGCAGAGGCTCTGCTGTCCCATCCAGGACCACTTGCCCACAAGGCTTTCAAAGCCTTCAGTTGGGCTAGTCCAAGCACAGAGGTGTGTGTGTGTGTATGAAAGACATGACTACAGGATTTCAAAGACTTCCCAGGAATTACAATTTAAAAATACCTCGCTAATATCTTTATTGATTACATGTTGAAATATTATTTTAAATATATTGAGTTAAATTAAAATATTTAAATGAATTTCACCTACTTTTTGATATGCTTTTAAGAAACTTTAGAATTACCCACCCAACTGGTTTTCTCCTTCTACTGGGCAGTGGAAGTGAGGTTAGCCCCTTGCCCTTCATAATATTGCTTGGAAAGGTCATTCGCCCATCTCTATGTTTTTATCAACATTGTGGCACCCACCTTCACTCTCCCTTACAGCTTTTTCCGTTGCACCAGTAGCCACTTGCCTCCTGCCTCCAAAATCATTAAACAAACAAATTAATGAACTACAAATAAAAACTCCCTTGCTTAAGGCTGTTATTTCCTGGTGCCCAAAAGTTAGAGATAGTACCGAATATCTACTGCTATGAATTTCAAACAGTTGTTCTTCCAAAAGATTCACAAAAGGAATTTCCTGCCAGTAGAGTGCAAAGCCTGCAAAAGAGAGGCTGGTTCTATTCTGAGCGCTGCCCTTGACCTCCTACGACCTTCAGTGAGTCACAGGCACCCACTGCTGTGCAGTTCTCTGGTTGACCCAGAGCGGCTGACACTGGCTATGGCTTGGGTAACACGTGGGGGGCCCTTGGCTATACTGTGCTATATATAAGCCTGCAGTGTTATTAAGGGAATAGGGTTCATCCCACACAGAATGCATTCTCTAATTGTTGCCATTGTAAATTATTTACATCTGAATCGCACACTCAGGAAAGAGATGAAAGAGAATGACCTTCCGGCAGCGCTGTTGCCAAGCGAATCCTCTGGAGCTTTCTGCATGGATCCCTGGACTATAGACCACATTCTGGGCCAGAGGACAGAAGGGAATGCCTCCTCCCTTCCCCTGTGCCCTGGGGTGCCTAGGACTGAGCTGATGAGTGGATCTGACAGGGTAACCAGAGCACCTGCTTCCTAATCTGGGTCTGCAGGATGAGCTCAGGGAGGCTCAACTTCCCAAACCGCACGTCTACAAAGCTGAGTGACCTGGGGCAAGTTAACTGACCCCTCTGTGCCTCAGTTTTCTCATTTGTAAAATGTGGTCAAAGCAGGAGGGTACACATTTCTTAGGTTTAGATAAGGACTAAATTACATTTTCAAATGTAACTATTGTCTTGGTTTCAAATGAAGCCCAAAACTACAGATACCGTGTTCCAAAGAGAAGTGCATGATCATCATACAGGACTTAGGCAGCCAAAATTCACTTTTGGAGAGGCTTAACTCCTCACCCACAACATGGAATAAACGGGAACAGAGTTTAATTGCAGCCTGACAGGGCTGAGAGCCCTCATCCCCTAAGCTACCCAAGTGGGCAATATAAGCTCCTGGTCTCCAGCATCAACACGACCCCTAAGAGTATGGCAAATGATCCCCATAGCTTGGGGGAACATGGCTGGTACCTAACTCATGCCAGAGAAATCTCAAACAAGAATTCTAAAGAGAGGAATCTAAAGAGAGTCAAATTGAAAGCTGACGCAGTAAAGTGGCTGCTGTACTTTGGGAAGTAGCTGCCTAATCCCCACAGAAAATCAGGTGAGGATGCCCTAGATCCCCACCCAGAAGGGTAGGGATCTCAGCAAAAGGAAACTGGAATCATCCTGCCATTTATCAAAGATACAAGGAATAAGTGGTAGACAAACAACTGAAAAGAGACACATTTTTCTACATCCAAAGAATCACAAGTAAGAGTTCCCAGAGAACAGGGAAGCCAGCTCCAAAAATACCCGCAAAAAAATGTTTTCAGTAAGAAGAGGTTAGCACTACCCTCCTGCCAAGTCTGCAGAGCCCTGATGCCAGACAACCAGGGAGTGCAAGGCACGGAGGACTTTCTGCCTCCTTAGCTCTCCATCCTCACCAAATCTTATGCCCTGAAGAAGTCAGAGGTGAAGGTTAGCAGCGTGGAAAAAACAAAGTAAAATCATAACTTGGGGATAGAGAAGAATCTGGAGAAAGAACACAGTTTCCGGTTTAAATAAAATATGACTTATTTGTTATACTATACTGAACTGGGCATATTGATGACTGAACAGACTGTGTATGGGGAATAGAGATGAACAAAAAAGAATTGAAAGAAACCTTAAAAAAAAGTATGATTTTGCCTTAACTTTCATCTAAATGTCAGGGAGAACTGATCTGAAAGTAGGTTTAAACAGTGGGAGAAAAGAAGAAAGTGCTTCTGGTTTTTACTCTGATCTTAACCCATAAATTCTGTTTAGCCAAAGTGAAGATTTTATGTCTTAAAACATTTTATCTCAGTTCCCAACACAGTGCAAAAGCCCAATTAAGTCCAATTATAATACAATTTACTAATCAAGACAAATAAGGCAAGAAAAAAATAATAGAATTTCTAGCGTATATGTTTATTACCTATTTTCATGGCTCAGCCCAAATACAGAATCACCAATGATACTGAAGTAGATTGGGAGTCCTACAGTGTGCTGGGGCCCATTCTTCCTTCACCTCCAGAGTATCATGATGCCTTGGTGTTTGTGCCTAGGGTTACAGAGTTTAGGATTGTCTTATGTGATTTTAAAATGAGCAACTGGTTGAAAAAGGTACCAGCAAAGAAACTGTGAATTCACACTAATGATGATAACTTAAGACATCACCAGAAAGAAAATGACAGAGGACTGCCCACACTGTAATGCTAAATTAACACAGTGATATTTATCTATTTATTTATTTATTTATTTATTAGAGCCCTCACAGTGATATTTATCTATTTATTTATTTATTTATTTATTAGAGTCTGTCCTCTTGGGTAGCTTAGGGGATGAGGGCTCTTTATTTTTTTACTTTATCACCCTTGGTAGAGTACTGTGGCATCACAGCTCACAGCAACCTCCAACTCCTGGGCTTAGGCAATTCTCTTGCCTCAGTCTCCCGAGTAGCTGGGACTACAGGTGCCCGCCACAATGCCCGGCTATTTTTTTGTTGCAGTTTGGCCGGGGCCGGGTTTAACCTCACCACCCGCGGTATATGGGGCCAGTGTCCTACCCATTCAGCCATAGGTGCTGCCCAAAACAGCGATATTTAATTAGATTTGTCAAGCATTGCCCAAAATAATTCAAGACAATCAAGAAGATTAATTAAAATATGGTTAGTATCTAGTATTATTAATGTTGACCCTTGCTCTAAGTGTATTAAGCACTGGAGAATTGAAATATTAACTCATGAAGGTAATATGTATGAGTAGTTTATGCACATTCAGAAACAGCTTTATCATTAAAAAATTTTAATGATTGTTATGTGTGCTTGTTACCAAAAATGAATAAATAAATAAATAAATAATAAGTCTACAAACAACTGGAATGAGTGTTCATTATAATTTTTATACTTTATCTTATTATGTTTAACCTCATACTCAACATCTCTAGAAAATCCCAGCAGGTTCTCAAACTTATAATATCCCAAACTAATTTTATCTATACCCTCTCAAACTTTCCCTTTTCCCAGTATTTCTCATCTAAGTAAACCACACAGTTGCTCAAATCATGCCTGCAAGAAGCTTAGGGCTCTTCTTAACTTCCTCCTCTGCCCTATACAACCAGTGCCACCACCACCACCTCCACGTGGTATCAGTTTACCTTGTTTTCACGTTAATCCACTTCCTTCACCAGTCTTATTCTCTTCCTCTCACCTCTATAAACCTGAAAGTGCCCCTACACTTCTCCTCCATTCCCTTACACACTATAAATGTTCATATCTCAGTGTCCTTCACGTCTCAGTGCCTTTGTTTATGCTGTTCCCCTGCCTTGCAATGTCCATTCTCATCTCCCAGCTTGGTAATGGCCTACTCTAGTCATGCTTCACATTATGTTTTAACTGCATTAGTAAGAGTGGACAAAAGAGCACCTCCTACTTGCAAGATCCTAGATTTTTTCTCATGCCCCATGACATTAAAACCACAGAACAGTCCTATCAGATAAATAGCATTATTTTGATGTCGAAGATTGGATAAAACTAAGGCCCCCTTTAAAAATCTAGTTATTTTTCTAATATCACATTAGTTAAAAATGGCAAAACTGAATCAGCCTAAGCCAATTCTAACTAAGTGCTGTCATAGAGCCCCTAATTGTAGTTACCTTCTGTTGACAATCATGAACTACCATGAGTCAAATATGAAGATATTAATAAGAAGGATGGCTGGTATGTCACCTTGAGGCATAACATTTTCGGAAATGTTAAATCTAGAGAAAGCCATGGAAACCTGAATAAAAATCAAAATACGCAGAATACATTTTTCTGTGATTTTTCGGTGATCCTAAATATTTTTTCAATTAATAATAAAACATTAAGTTATGGATAGCATCTTTTTTACTTATAAACATTTCTTTTGGAGTCACATTTAGAAATATGAATGTCTAAATTCAGGGAAACTGCTTTTTGAAACTCCTGGAATTATCAGCAGTCTGTGCAGGAGATCTTTCTAAGGAGGAAGTGAAATAAACATTTTAGAGAATCCAATCTAGGCTATTTTTGTAAAATTGAACAAATATTTATTGTACGCCTATTTTAATTGGCCCTACTGAGGGTACAAGATGGCTGCAGAAACAGATAATTTCAGTATGCTGTAATAATAACAAGTACAGAGGGGGATGTCTAGGCTGGGTTTGTGGAGCTTGGAGCAATGCCTCCTGGGATTTACATCCATATGAAACCTCAAAAAACAAAGAGACGTTTTTAAGGTAATGAAGAGCAGGTTCTGAATTTTACTTCCAAAGATAAGTATGTAAAAGGGAATGAGGGAATATGTTGTGAGTATAGGGCCTACAAACACTTAACAGTTACTGCAGTGAAAACTTTGATGCAGAGAGTGGCAGAAGATAATGGAAGAGCTCAATGGGGTCACTTATTTTATAATCACAACTTTATGCACAACTGGTCATGATTCTTTTTTTCTACTTCTAAATGCATCCAGCATCTGGAACCAATCACTGGTACTTAGTATTTGCTTAATGAAGGTTATAGGTTATATATGGTCTCAACAAGATATCTTATATTAGACAAATGGAAGGAAGAAAAAGTTGGAAGGCAAAATTAGAAAGGTATGTTGACTGGGTGGGTGGAGTGAGAAAGGGGAGATCTGTATGATGAACTGCAGATCTATTCTGGTAACTTGATCAATGAAGGAGCTATTCATGATGGTGCTATTCATGATGAAAAAAAAAATAAATGAATTGAGAATGTATAATGACAAGTTCCATCTTGGATCTTCCATCTTGAGTTCCATGAGAATGTATAATGACAAGTTCTATCTTGAGTTCGAGGTGTCTGTTGAACATTCAAGTAAGGACTTTTTTAGTAGGCTATAGAATCCTTGAGTCTAAATAGAAGAAGAGTCCAGGATCGGAGGTAGAGACTTTTTTACATATATGTTTTAGATTAATAAAGGCATATATGATTAGTCAACACAGTTTGCTTCTGTGAGGTTAAAGTCTGAGTTGTATGTGGATCCTTCACCCAGGAAGAGTGCACTACAACTACGCAATACACCCTTTGAGTGAGAATTTACCCAAACCCTTTTCCCTATCCCCCCACTTGAATTTCACTGAGTTTTTCTCTCAAGTAAGCATGTTTACAGCACAATTCACAATTAAAGCTAGGGAAACAACCCAAGTACCTTCCCATTAGGAATGGATTACTAAATTGAAGTACATCAGCATGGAATGTTATTCAGACATAAAAACAATAAAGATTTTGTATTTTTTTCATAACAACTGGATGGACTTGGAGACTATTCTCTTAAGTGAAGCATCACATGAATGGAAAAACATCACATATACTTGGTACTAAAGAGGCAGACATCTTAAAAAGCTTTAACCTGTGGTAATTAGAGCTCTGGAAGTGGATGAGATGGGACAAGACCATCCAGCAAACATGTGTGAGTTAAGAGCATTGGAAACATATAATGAACATGCTCATTTTTATGCAGCATGAAGAAGAAGAGAACCCCATGAAGGAGACTGAGAAGAGATAGTAAGAAAGAGATTAGGGCAAGTATGAGAATATAATGGCAACATAACCTAGGGATCAGGGATGTGTAAGGAGAGAAGGGTCTCACACTTCAAAAGCTGTGTAATGGCAAAAGATAAAGACCGAAAATGCCAATTGGATTTGAGAATACAGAAAGAGGTAGCTGACAATTTTCAAAAGCTCCATGGGAACTGAAAAGAGAATTTCAGTTTTCAATTGGAAAAGATGAAGGCATGAACAACAGGATGTGAGTAAATGGAGACACAGAGTACAGAGTACTTGGCTAAGAAAGAAAGAGCAGAAGAGCCATAGCCAAGGCCTCTCCTTCCTTCCTACCAGAGAGGAGAGCAAACAGTCAATGGAGAATTACATTTTCTTAATGGAAAGACTTTAGTATATTTAATTCTGGGACAAACACAGAATTTAAAAAGAAAATAAAAGTATGAGAGAGAAAGAAATGTAGTAGTGATTGAAAGAGCAGAGTGGGATCTGGGAATAGTGTAGAATGTCAAACTCTAAAACTCGTTCTTAATCTCAGACATGTAAGAAAGCACCTGTGGCTCAAAGGAGTAGGACACCAGCCCCATATACCGAAGGTGGTGGGTTCAAACCCACCCCTGGCCAAAAACTGCAAAAAGAAAAAAAAAAGAAAGAAAGAAAAGGAAGGAAGGAAGAAAGGAAGGAAAGAACGAACATCTGTGGTTTTAGGGAGTCAGAGGCTGACAGAGGAGACAGATGTATAAAACTCAAATTGCAAAATAATGGATTTTGTTTTCTCAGAGACATGAACAAAGCATTGTTGGAACAAAGAAAGGAACAAATAACTCAAACAAAGTCATTTCGGGAAGTCTTCTCAGGGGAGTTAAGATTTGGGGCACTAATGGTTCAAGTAATATTTGCCAGCTGAAGAGGAAAAAAAAAATCAAAGAAAATATTCCAGGTCATGAGACCAGTGTCCAGTGTAAATAAAAACATGGAATCCTAAAAATCCATCTACTGTGTGCAAAGTACTAAGAGGACACAGAGATGAATATAGAAAGATCTTTCTCCACACAAAGACATGCTGAAGAACTTGGATGCAGAAAGGAATGTCCAAGATAGGAAATAGCACAGCCCAAATGCTCACAGTATAATTGCTCAGTAAATAAACAGAGTATCTGATGAGTTGTTCTGAATTCTTCCCTGTGGCTAATATGTTCTTAATATTCAGTGGAGCAAATAAATAAAATACATAAGCTTTTTATTTGAATCTAAATACCAGCATTTACTCATCAAAAGTTCTGACCCTGGGCCTGATGTTTCTAGCAGGTCACTAATGAAATCATCTGAAAAGTTCCTGGTGGATCCATTTAGATCAAAACTCTCTGTGTTCACTAATTCTTGTGCAAAGGCCTTATCCTTTGATACAGGGCCTTTTAAATAAGGAACTATAAGGACATCTACCACTGCTGCTTGTCCATGACAATTATAGATGCCAAGGAAGAAGGCAGGGGACACACATGAGCATTTTAGCAGGTGCTGGGTGTACCTGAGTCAGCAATCACAGATTCAAAGTCTGTGTTGAGTTTGGGAACTCAGCCTGCCTCTTCCAACTCTCTCAAGGCTGTCCTCACACCATCCTTGCATTGCAGTAAAACTTCACAACTGCAAAGAGTTTGAGCTCTCATTTGATTTCAAAGTCACTCTTAACATACACATGGCAGAGATTTATATCTATCATTTTAACAAAGAGAAAATAAACATTCAATGAGGTAACATCAGTTATTATTTTAACAAAGCATGCATAATTTGCTCATTATCCAAAACAAGCATCTGGTGAAAGTATGTTTAATATTCCTATTTGATAGGTGAGGAAACAGAAACCAGCCAATCTTTTATTTTTTTATTTATTTAGAGACAGAGTCTCATTTTGTCACCCTCAGTAGAACAGCTCACAGCAACCTCCAACTCCTGGGCTTAGGTGATTCGCTTGCCTCAGCCTCCCAAGTAGCTGGGACTACAGGCGCCTGCCACAACGACCGGCCATTTTTTTGTTGGTTTGGTTGCAGCCAAGTTTGAGCCAACCACCCTCAGGATATGGGGCCGGTGCCCTACTTACTGAGCCACAGGCACCACCTGAAGCCAGAATACCTTAAAAATTTGCTCATTATCTCACAACTAGTGTGAGGAAGCAGGACGATCCAAATCTATGTAGTCTGGTTTCAGAACCTGTAGTCCAATCCACTAGCCAATAATACGTCTACTATGTATTACTGGAGTGAGAAGTAACCTCAGACCTAAACACTTATCACAGGTACTCGTGGGGCTTCCAGTCTTATAGTTTCCCATCAGTCCTGCACATTGGATACAAACAATTTACTTCCCACATATCCAGGGTTCACTGGTGAGGAAAACAAATATTAAAGCAGGTGCCAATTCTTCCTTTCTTTTCTACAGGTCTCAGAATTTGGAAAAGGACTAGCAGTGCTCACCATTTTCTTTCTCTGCCCTTAGCTAAACCAGAGCTATTTCATTCCATGTTAAAATTGGTTCGTATTGCCTCATCACCTACAGAATAAAGCCAAAATTCCTCAACAAGATGTATTATTTCTACCTTTTCCACTTTCCAGACTCATACATACCACATTCCACACCCCCTACGCTCTTCCCTCCAGCACACCAAACATCTTGCAGTTACTTTGAGGTTTTACTAATTCTCTGAAATACTTCCACGTTTCTAGGAAAAGAGCAGAGCAAATTCTCACTCTACCTTGAGAATTCATCTCTGGGGTCTTTTCTATGGAGGACTTTTTGGAGGGGATGGAACACTCTATATTTCAGACCTTGCTGAAACTCGATCCCTCTATTTCTGCTTTGATCTCATATCATGGTGACAATTTGGTTTCTGACACTGAATGATGATTATCCTAGACGCAGAGGCCAGGTTCCAACTCATCCTCATATTCTTAGTTTTAACATAAAACCTGGAATACAATAAATGTGATAAGCTTCTCTTGTTTGCTTTTTAAGGGGATATTTCCCCCTTCTTACATCAGTATTCATGTGGAATTCTATTTCTGTTCCATTTTCAGTTCTGGTAGTGTGAGGAAAAGTTTCAGGATCAGGCCATGACTGGACTCAGAGAAGCAAAGGATAAAAGACTCTGGTGCAGTCCCTGGTAACAAGAAACCCAGGCTTTGCTACTACCAGACTTGAACTCAAACAGTTATGAGGCTGGAGTGTTGGCAGCCAACTGATCCCTCCAAAGAGGAGCCTGGGGAGGGCAAGAGTAAGACCTGTTCTTGGCTATTGATGCTACAGGAAACCTGGAGCAGCCTGCCCAGCAATGTTCATGAGCTTTAGCTACATAAGCCAATCCAATCATTTTGCTGTTTTAGGTTTTTAGTTTTAGTTTTAGCTTACCTTAAAGCAATGGGAGTTTGATTCTCTATTGCTAACAACACACAAAGCCCAAATAGATGTCAGCAATTTCTCAACACGCATCTGCGTCCATATATAGAATGTGCTGCAGTCTAATGTTATCTGATTGGTCCTTCCTGTGATTGATTTTGCAGTGTCCCTGCTGCTGTGATTGTTTCTTGGTAAACATGGCACATCACCAACTCTGTCTTCTTCCACTACCACAGTCTCTTTCCAGAGCTAAGCCCCCAAAGAATCCAGAGCTGTCTTTCTTCCCAGAATCTACAGTCCTATTGTGGGAATCAATCAAAGATTTAAAAAATACTAGAAATTCACTATTTCCCTTCATTCAACACTATCTCAGGCTTTTCTAAAAGTAGTCTACCTAAGTCAAAATCACTAAGGTTGCTGAATAAATGTTCAACCTCCTGATGCATCACCAGACCTACTAAATCACAATCTCTAGTAAAAAGGTCAAAGGGATCTGCATTTTTAATAAGTGTTCCAGGTGAATGTTGCATAACCTAAAATGTAAGACGTACTGTCCTAGCTGGGGAGAGCGACGGGGCAGGGTAAACTGAGACCAGTACTTAACTCTAAGAAATGCCTCACCGGGCAGTGTCTGTGGCTCAGTGAGTGGGGCACCGGCCCCATATACCAAGGGTGGCAGGTTCAAACCCAACCCCAGCCAAACTGCAACAACCACAACAACAACAACAACAAAGAAATGCCTCACCCTTGTCAATGTGTCAAGTCTCATAATGAATTTGAACTAGGGTCCTAGATCTTCAAATCCTGAATAAAAAAGCATTGCACTGTCTAATTTCTGTAGGCCCAACCAGCCCTATCTATGTAATTTTGAGAAAGATGCACCACTAACGTGAGCACCTGTTTTCCTATCTCTGTTGCTAGACTCAAGAACTCTGCCTTTAATAACCCTGCCTGCCATTTTTGAGTTCTTAGTATAACAATAATAGTTTACTAATGACCAAAAATAATTTATGAACACAGTATGTGATGAGAGCTGTGTCAAGAACTTTATAAACATCATTTCATTTGATCTCCGCAGCAAACTATGGGGTAGTTGTGGGTTTCTTTAATGGCTCCCAAATTGTCATCCTCCGTACAACCAGACTTATCATGCAGTTGACTTATTACTGAAATAATAGTGTCTAGTGTCTATCTCTCTTTCCTTGAATTTGGGCTCATCATCCTGACTCTCTTTGGTCATTAGAATTTGGAGAAGTGATGGTATGCCAGTGCTAAGTCTATATGTAAGAGGCCTATGGGTTTCCACTTAACCTCTATGCTTCTGTTACTGCCATGGAGTATTCCTGATGCTTCATAAGGAGGATGAAAGACATGTGAAGTCGATTGCCCAGCTAACATGCCTGAGCTAAGACAAGCTGGGAGCGGAGTCCCTCACTGACCTGCAGGTGCATGTGTATCCCAGATCCGTGAGCCTGGGTTACATCATCTGGCTCTGAACAGCCCCACTGATGCGTAAGTGCCAGTTGCTTAAAGCCACTAAGTTGGAGAATAGGGGAGTGGTTGTTGTACAGCAAGTCTGTGGCAATAGCTAACAGATGCACAGGTAATTTTATTATTCCCATTTTAAGGATATGGAAACTGAGGGTCAGTGAAGTTAAATAACTTGTTCAAAGTCATATTATGGACGATAAGAGCAAAAGTTGATATTTAATACTAGTTCTATCCAAAATCTAGGCTCTTAACTCATACTGCCTTGTTGGCTACTGGGCTTAGGGCTCTGGATCCCAAGCCAGATAGATGCCTTTAAGTTAGTGTGGCCTGAAAGTCCCAAACAGTCTCTGCTTTTAAAATGCATTTACCCTTCTAGATCTCATCAGAAATTCCAGACATGAGGTCCTAGAATGTATCATCTTAAAATGCTCCCAGATTATTTTATTACATTAGTGGGAAAGATTGGCCCATATTTGGAGCAGGGGAGAAAGGTTTGTCCTAAAGATGTGGGATGTGGGGGCATTGAGTGGCTGTGAATGTGTAGTCCACTCTAATCCACCTATGCATAAGAAAGGAAACTTGCAGGTTTTAAGCCAGAAAGGAACAAGGTGTTTCATTGGGAGCCCGAGGAAAGAAAAAAAAAATTGCAGCTTTTGGATGAAAGGGCCCTTAATCTTCAAAACACAAACCATTTTCCATACCAAAGCCCCTTCAAGCCTAGGAAGTCTGCTGAGGCCTTGAGTCTGGCAAACAGCTTGTGTTTTGCAGATTAAGGGTCCTTTGACCCAAAGGATACATTTTTGTTAAACTCCAAAGGAAAAGTTCGCTATATTTCTAGCCTGTACTCCCCTGACAGAGGCGGCAGCTCTGAATGCAGTCAGAGAAGAAGGCTGCCTCCCCGCTGAGGCTGGGGCCTGGCACACAGTAGGCAGTTAGATGAATGGAAAGGCTCCTGAAAGAGATCCTTTCCCCCCAATATCGCACCTGCTTCCTTGCCAGGATGCCCCAAATACTGATTATAGAATAAACACAACTTTGAAATACTAAAAGTTCCTGCTTGAGGATGAAGGCTAACAAAGCCAGACAGTGGGGGGGGGGGGCCAGTATATTTCTAGCACCTTGGAATGGAAGGGGGTGGATGACATCATCCAATTCCCACAACACTGTGTTGCCAGCACAATGGCAAAGCAGAGTCCTTGCTTCACAGGCAAGAACCTGAGTTCCAGACAGTTGAGGGACTGTGCCTAAGATTACCCAAACCTGCTCTCATGCTCCTAGCTCCTCCGTAAACCTGACCCCAACTCCAGCAAGGTCAAGTTGAAGTCTGAAGCAGGGTTACCCGCTGAGGAAAAACCAGAACTTGCCGTGAGGTTTTTTTGACCCTGGGCTGAGCTCTGTTCCGACTGCCACCGTGGAGGCAAAACCTGAGGCAACCAACATCCCACATCTCTGAAACTTCGTCTCTGCACCTGTACAACTAGGAAGTAAGCAGACTTAGGTGTTTCCTTGGGTTCCTTCTGAGTTTAACCTTTCCTCAGACGATGTGTCTATACCAGTTAATTTGAGAAGAAACTCGTACGTTGTGAAAGAGACGGAGAAAAGAAGGGAGAGAAACCATGCTCCATCTTGGCTCGCCTCAGATGAGGGGACATTGTGCCAGACAAGACTGACCGAGTCTGAGGAAGTGAATGGATTTGAGTTGTCTAAGCCTTAGGAAAGCAGATATTACTGACATGTTGGCTGACTGCCACTGACTTCCCAACAGAAAATGGCTTCCAGATATACTGTGGGTGCTCAGCGGGGTCTGTTAGAGGGAGTGATGGTGTGACTCTGTGCTGCTGGAGAGCAGAGAGAAAGATTATAATATTCTCTTGACTGAGAGCAACAGAAAGTGCCAACCCAGGAGGGAGAGAGAAGACACCAGCTGAGCCTCCCTCAGAAGGCTCTGATAATTGCACAAAATGCAGAAGGGGTTTTGGGAATGGTTAACTTAAGGTGGTCAAGCTGGTTACTACGAGATATAAAGAGAGTCAGCCAGTCAGTGCAAAAAGCATTGGTCCCAGAGATGGGAGGCCTGGGTTCAAGACCAGGTTGGTTTCTAATTCATTATGTCACCCAAGTCAAGGTTCATCCCTTTCAAGACCTCAGTTTGTCTCTACAGAAAATAGCTGGAGATTTTAAACGATCTCCCAGGGCCCTTCTAACCCAGGCATGTGACCTGGTGTGGTATCAATGACTTTCATTCAACACGTACTTACTACATGCCTTTCCAGTATCAGTGATTCATCAACAGTTACTCCTTGGATATCTTTCACATGCCAGGCAATGTGCGGGGTATGAGGCAAATGATCCCTGTTAAATCCACAGTCTGCTTCCTATGAGATTATTAACTGTCTCCTAAGATGAGTGATGGCCCAAAGGTGCCATCCAATTGAACCTTCCATCTTCAGGAAGTACAGCATCTTAACACTTCATGGTACGACGCTCACCTTGTTCCTGAAAATCCACAGGGAAGGGACGTGGCTTTCTGTAAGAACCCCTAAGATTTAATGCAATGAGGAGGTTCTTCTTTTGGGTCTCACCTGAGGCTTGCTTGCTCTCCAGGGAGGTAGCTATTACTAAGGCTGACACATATGGATTAAGTCTCTTGGTTGGCACATTTATTACATCTTATTGGTATCACCACATACATGTCAGGTTTAGGTTAAAAAAAAAAAATCACCCAGAAATGTCAAGGTAATATTTTCTCCTAGAGTCCCTGGGCATTTAGGTTGAATGGTAATCAGAGAATCAGAGGCAGATGGTTCATTGTATAAAAAAACAGAAACCACGGTTTGCCCGACCCACCACAGCTAGAGGCCTTGTCTTCATGCCCCCTCCTGGATACTGTTTTCACTTACTCTAATCATCTTCTCCTGTTCCTACAGAATTGATTCGGGGGGTAAGTTTTTGTTTTTCTTTCTTTTAGCATAAGAACCATTTCCATCAAAGCCAACCTCCGAACTGTGTCTTCTCATTACTCTGAGAGCAATCTCCCTGCAATGTGTATGTAGCAGGGAGAGACATTGGGCCTCCCTGGAGCTCACCGAGAGAGGGTGAACCACAGGCATCGGGAGAGAGCTTGTTCTGGGGAGCAGAGGAGGCAGGGATGCTGCAGTCCAATGCAGAGATGGAAATAAAGCGCTTGTATTGATTTGAAAAAGCAGCTCACTGAGATGATGCTGCCAGGCTGGCTCTCCCTGGTCAGCTCTCAGCAGGTCTGAGAATCACACGCCCATCCACAGAGGTTCAGAAACATCTATTCTGTATGCAGGGGGTGAATTGTGTGGGATGGGCACCAGATGGGATACGTTCGTTTCACAGGACGAGAGACAGCAAAGAGGAGGACCCAGAAGGAAAGAATATGAGAACAAAGGAAGATGGATCCCTCTGGATGGAGATGGTATAAAAGAAACCAGGTGAAAAGATCTGAAGGGACAGTGTCTGATTCTGTGCAAACGGAAGGGGGCAGCCTTCTTTTTGAAAGGAGGCCTCATGGGATCCAAGGAGAAAGATCGAACCTCTTTTCCATTGCTCCATCCTTCAGAAGATCCTCTCTCATCAAATGGAACAGTCTCCCTTTCAGCTCCTAAACTCAGTCCTTCCGTTTCTGAAGCCTTGCAGGAAGTAGATGCTCAATGAATGTTTGATGAGCAAATAAACAACCTCTAACATTGATTTCATCTTGTCGGTGATGACAAATTTTTAGTTTTTCATCACTTCTACAGGGAATGAAAACACAAAATTCCTCGGACTCCAGGCAGTAAACATGAAGGGATGAAGTGGCCAGGTTTACTTTACAGAGAGGCTGTATCTATAAATGGCAGGCTCCAGGCTAGAAAGATAGAAGATTGCTTCCATGTGGGAATGGAAACTCTAGGCTGCCGGGAGCCTTGGTTTCTCAGAAGCCAGGAGAAAATCCAGATATGTATATGGATGGAATCTCTCCACTTGTCAGCATTGACCCAAGATCTCTCCTCCACCCCTGCCTTCTGAGGGTCAAATACAACAAACCTATGTGTTGACAAGTGCATCTGTTTATGGCTACAGGCTTACAGTATCAAGTCCAAACATCTTAATTAAAAGCCCAAGCCTTTGCCTTAACTAGATCTAACCTAATTCCCTAGTTTTGCTTTTGCTTTCTATCCAAAACTGATCCTGTGACTACAGTCAGTCAGACTTTAATGCTCTGAGAGACTTGCCATCGTCTTTATAGAGGCAGAACACTTTCTCTGCCTCTTACTGCATCTTGAACTCTTAGTTCAAGCCTCACCTAAGTAAGCCCCGACTCTTTCTGGAAGCTCTTTCTGACTGCATCACCGGCTTCTCAAATCCCATATGTTGAGGGGATAAAATAATCCTTTTCCCTTTAAAATATTTGCTGCCATTCCCTGGTGATCTAACAGAGTCCTACATGGAAAGCATTTGGCTGGGAACCTAGCACACCTGGGTTCTAACACTGGCTCTCCCCTCAACTTGCTGTGTAGCCCTGGACAAGTTAACATCTCTCTCTGAAACTCGATTTCCACTACTTTTAAATTAAAGAGATTGGCTTAACTCAGCAGTTTTTAAAGTGAACTTGGAG
This sequence comes from Arctocebus calabarensis, assembly GCA_963573935.1. NCBI lineage: Eukaryota > Metazoa > Chordata > Mammalia > Primates > Lorisidae > Arctocebus > Arctocebus calabarensis. Next base: position 28,794 of record CAUYON010126359.1, read on the forward strand.
GTGACCATGACACAGACAAGGGTATCGGGGTGCAGGGAGGCTCTCCAAGCCAATTCTGCTGCTTCTAAGGCTCCAACTAGTTTCTGGCATTCAGTTATGAGTACTTGTTTTATCTTTCTGCAACTAGGCTTGACTTTTCTAGAATTCAGCTAAGCTTGACTGACCATTTATTATGTATGTACCAGGCATAATACTAAATATTTTTCTTGGATTTTTATATCTCTTGCCACTCTTACCCCACGACCTAGTGAAAGACGCAAGGAGAACACCAATTTGGAAGTGGTTGTCTCTTCAGGACCACTCCCTGGCCACCTTATTTGGGGAGTCACTTCCAATTTCTGGGGTTCAGTGTCCTTCCTCTTCATAAGTGGGAAAAGTTGTATTAGAAGGAATATTTCAACTCAAAAACAAAGGGAGAGGGAAGGCAGGCAGGCAGGCAGGAAGGAAGGAAGGAAGGAAGGAAGGAAGGAAGGAAGGAAGGAAGGAAAGAAGGAAGGAAAAGATGAAGGGAGGGGGAGGTATGAATGAACAGAGAGGAAAAAAAAGATGAAAGAAAGAGGAAGAAAGAAGTAAGACAGGAAAAAAAAATGAGGCATTGATGAAAGGTAAATAAGGAAAATTTTAGCTTTTCTTTCTACCTGGACAGCAGGTCCTAATAATCTTGTTTATCTCTAGACCAAGAGCAGAAGGCGTTTTCTACAAGGGTCCAGACTGTATGGGCTGCACTGTCTCTATCTCAGTTACTCAGCTCTGGCCCTGAGCAGCAAACAAACAAGTTCGCCTGTGTTCCCATAATACTTCCTTGGCAAAAATGGGGAGTGGGACTGATTTGGCCCACGGGCCATAGTTTGCTGACTCCTAAGCCACACATTAATTTGCTTTCTTTTTTTCTCCATAGAACTTGTAAATACTTCATGTTCTGTTTCCTATGTTTTTATTTGGTTACTTATTACCAGCCTTCTTGACTGGAATATTATTGTCAAGAGGGAATAAAGTTTATCAGTTTGGTTCAACCAAGTATCACCAGTTCCTAGAACAATGCCTCGCACATTACTTGAGTTCAGTACTCATCTGAATGAATGAGTGAATGGATGTCATCAGTTATCCCCCAGCAAGTGCCAGGCTCTGAGTTTAATTGCCTTTTTATCTTTCTACAAGATTTATTTTCCTTTTTTCCAAATGTGAAAAGAAGTTCAGAGAGGTTAAGTGAGTCACGCATAGTCACACAGCTCAGTCACAAATCTGAGGCTGTACACTAACTACATCACCCATGATGTAACTTCCTCTTCAACACCTTTCTTCCGAGCTACATCCTCCGTGGCCGCAGAATCCTGGGTGGGTTTTGATTCCCCAGGGATTTCTAATGAATAGTCTTGTTTCACTTTTAAGTTATTCTCATGAAGCCACATGGACATGATTTCTCTGGCCAGATGCTCCCACATTCATTCCCTCTCCTTGCTCCTCTCTCAGGTGGCCCACATTCCAGAAAAGATTCACCTTCCTAACCCACGGCCTCAGGAGCAGGCCCAACTTCCATCCAGAAGAGGAGCTGTGGGCTGCTCCTGCTCTCATGACAACACCTAAAATGATTTTACTTATTTACTTAGAATTCATACTCTACCTACCCCCAAGACACAGTTAAAGTGATATTGCAAAGTTAAATAAGATATAAATCAGGACAATTAAAAATAAAAATGGAACAAAGAATCGTTGAAATGAGTGAAGGAATAGATGTCACCAGGCACCTGGGATGAGCTAATTGATCTGGATTTAGTTCTGAGGTTCCTGGCAGCTGAAGTAAAGTTAATTGGCCCCCAAGGGGCTAAAATCCATGAGTAGGGTCTCATTAGCATCATATTCCAACCATTGAAGAAAGAGTTGGCTGACCTGACAGGTGAGACAGGACGCCCCACCCCAGAGGACAGACAGATCCAGGGACTGCCCCCCAGCCCAGAGCCTCCTCTTCCCCAATCCAGCAACTCTTCCCCATATCACAACAGGAAGAAAGTACAGGATTTAGAAGCAGTCACGTCCTCGAGGCCTCAGAAGACGTGGGACGTAATTGACCTACTGATAACTCTCCAAACCTCGTTTCCTGATGTGGAAAATAAGACGCTAACTCTTGTTTACTTCACTGAGTTGTTGAAAAAAGTGAGATAATAAATGCCAATTGCCCGACCCGTGATGGGGACGGAGCAAACTCTTGACTCATCCCAATTCCTTCTAAATAACTGTCAAAAGGCAAATCCTCGGGAGATGTTGCTTTTTGAACTGGTGACAGTCCTTGGCGAACAAAGGAGGTAAGAAGCACACGAGTAGGGAGCTAACGTGCGTTCAAGGAACAACCACAAAAGACAGAAAAGCCCACAATGGGAGGATGCGGCTTTGGACACAGATTTCCAGCACTGAGTGTTTCAGAGGCTCCAGTTCCTGCCTCCCTTCTAAGACGGCTGAGCATGGCCACAGCACCTTCACCTTCCTCTTTCCACACTGCGCCTGGGCTCACATCTTTCATCAGTCAGTGAAGCTAGATCTCCAAATATGTGAAGACCCTCAAAGAGTCTCAGAGTTCAGAAATGCCAAAGAAAGGAGGACATAATAGAATCCGCCGTTCAGCTTTCCACACCATGAGCGCTTGCCTACACTGGCTAGGACGTGGCTTTAAACGGAGGCTCAATGTGGCATAAAGTAACTTTAACTCACGTACACATGTAGTGAAAAGAAAAATCTCTTTTAAATTCTCTCTCTCAGCCCTGATTATATCAGGGAAAAAGACTAATTTTGGTGCTATTATGTCTTTAGCTTCTAACAGTCACAAATACAGACAGTCCCTGACTTATAATGAATCTATTTACAGAGACTTTAGGATGGTCTGAAAGGGCTACGCATCTCTGGAGATGCTGGACACAGGCGACCAACTGTGTCTCCCAGTCGGCCACACCATCAGGAGGACAAGAGTACTGAGACTCTCGTACTGTGGCTCCACAGTACACTGTGCTGTCGATGATTTTGCCCAACTATAGGCTAAGGTAAGTGTTCTGAGCATGTTTAAGTGGGCCAGGCTGAGCTAGATGTGGTAGATGAGGTGAACTGAATGCATTTTAGACTTGTGATGGATTTATCATCACATAACTCCATTATAAATCTGGGAGAATCTGCATTATTTTTCAACACAAGGAGGACAGGTTTAAAAATCAGAGACTTGAGTAGGCAAAAATATAGCTGAGTATGTAAGCTAGCATATTAACTACCATATCACTGTACTGCTGTCATTGTCATTGCCTTACACTTATTCCTATAGTTACTATCTGTTTAGTGCAATAACACTTTCTTAAAAAAATGTGTCAATGATAAGAAATGTCCTCTGGAAATTTGAATAAAAAGTGACTGGAATCGAAGAAAAACATGAAGTTGTACGGATGGAACAAAAAGGCAACAGATAGTATTAAGGTGACAGGTGAAAGAGTGACATTTCAGAAACATTGATCTAATCCTAATCCTTTGTTTCATGGACAAAGAAATAAAAGCAAAGAGAAGCCAATATAAAGTCTCCTTTAAGAACAAGGAGTTTGGAGTCAGATAAACCTCTGTTTGAACCCCAAACCTGCCAATTACCTCAAGACTCTTATATCAACTGCCTAAACTTCCATTGACATCTCCCTCAAATGGAAATCTTACACCCGCTTGCACTGTGGCCTGGAGCTAGACCCTAGGTTAATATACCCCACCTGGGAAGACCTCTAGACATGAGACCAGTAAGACTCTGCCAGTGGACAATAGGTGATCATTACATGTGATTCGTCCATAAGAGGTAATTTGTGAGCAACTTGACTCGATGGTATTTGGGATAGCTAGATATTAGCTTGTTCCTAATACACAGTTACTATTATCACACTGCCCCACGTGCTGGAAAATCCATGCACATCAAGCGAGAAATGCTAGAGAGGTTGGGCACAGGCTGCGGAAGTGAGACACCCCGCAGCTCATGTCTTAGGTATGCTATCACCTGACTATTCAACCCTGGAAGGTTGCCTTATTTCTTTTTGCCTCAGTTTTCGTATCTATAAAATAGAGATTCATATAATACTTCGGGCTGATGCCCAGATCAAATCAAGCAACACACGTGAAGCAGTCAGCAGAGTGCTTGGGACACAGCAAATGCTCACTCACTGCTTCCATTATTATTAGGACACAGTGTCAAAGCGGAACTTCCTCCAGGTCATACAGCACAATGATACGTTGGCCGTTGTGCTGTGTCCAAGCTGTGACCTACCAGGTGTGACGGGAGAAGGCTCCACAGCTGTATGAAGTGCAGATGCAGACAGATTGCTCCGCGCTGCCTCCGGGGACAGGATATGGAGTCAGCGAAGGGTGAATTTTAGAAGAACATCCGATTAAAAACACATCAGTAAGAGAAAGCCGGCTATACGGGTCATGTTCCTCAAGTCATAAACCTTGAACTTAACAACTGCTCCGCTCCCCACCTGGCACCATGCACATTTCCTCTTTCCTCCCCACTCACCACTAGGATTTGCCACTGTCCCTGCATTTACTGAACTTTGTGGGTGAGGCTTCTTCTACTGACTCCTCCTGCACAGCACCAACACCCAGTTTAAAAGCCAACCCTGGGCCTCCAAGGAGTTCTTAAACCTGACAGTGTATCTTTCTGCATTTAATGCCTGCTTCCTCACACTTTATCTCCATCTCTGGAGGGCGTTTCCTCCCTAGGTCCCTGAGAGGTAGGTGATCCTTGGCAGATGCTGATGTCTGAGATGGCATTAACCGGCTGTGGCTGTACTACACAGAGGGCTTGGAACGTCCCTCTCCTCTCGCCTCAACTCCACGGCTGCCCTCAAAACACCTTCTTCTCAGAGCTAATCATTACTCCTCAGAGTCTGTGATCGTTCAGACCTTCGTGAGTTGCACGCATTGTCCCCACAGGCTGAAAAGCTCTTTCCTGGCGTGCCCTTCTGCTGGAGTCTTACTAGCCTTAAGGAACCCAGCTTAAACATTTTTCCTTTTCCTGCCCACCCCAATCACAACCATGCTAGTTTCTCTTTTCCCCATAGCTCCTACAAGATGTTAGGGAGAAGGTGAAGGTAGAGAACACCTGGGAGAAGGGCTGGGGTCAGGGGATCTTGGTTGTTTTCTGCTTTGCTGCAATTATTTTTATTTGTTTTTTTCCTTGAATAACGTATTTAACATTCTTTAATTTGTTTTCCAATTTGTAAAATTTGTGTAATAACTGTATGCTACCTAATTCAGAGAGTAACAGGGAGAATTATTTGAGACAGTGCATATAAGATGTTTTAGTGCAATGCTTTGCACAGAGTAAGTGCTCAAAACATATATGTTATTATTATTTGACAAAATATATATAAATATTTATACACAAATATACACATTCTAACACTCTCATCTTCCATTTACATAATATTTATTCTTTCTCCTGAATTGTAATCTCCTTGAAATGAAAGTCATACTGTCTTATTCACTTCTATGTTTCCAGTATTTAGCACACAGTAGGTGTGCAACTTATTAACTGATTAAACTTCACCAAAGCAGAAACATATATAACTGTCTCATTTTAACCTCTGCCTCTAGAACAAAGAGAAACCTATCCTTACAAGCCAATTGTATAAAGAGATGAATGTGTGGGTGGATGCATGGCTTTCTAAGATGCTCTAGTCAAAATGCTTACCTGGTACCCAGGGCTGAGATGATGAACTTACCTCCCAGTTTCTGAGCCCACACAGCCAATTTCAAATGCCATAGCCACCATCCAAATTGTGCCAATATCTATATTTCACTAAGAGGGGTACTAAATCAGATTACATATTCAGCATCCTCTGCTCAAGCCTACCATCTTTTGTACCTCAGCCCCTACAGTGGTTAACAAGATCCCCTAAGGACATTTAAAAAATTGGAGTTCAGATTTCCTGCCCCACTCCCATCGTGATCAGCTCCCTCTCATAATTTTAATGTTCCAGCACTTATTTCTTCCCTGCACAAAAATAAATAAAAGGCATGGTTGACAAATTTCTGGAAATCCACAAGAATCCATGCAACATCTTGAATACAGGTAGTACCCAGATGGCAGCCTAATCTCTGGCAGCAAGAGAAATCCAGAGAGCCCCAAGTGCCCACAGTGCCCATCTCATTGAATATTCAAACACACATACATCTGATACCACTTGCATCCTGCAAAAACCCTTTCCAGATGGATCCCATCCTAAGTACACTTGATAACAATACCAGACCCTGAACAACATTATTTTAACAACTTAAGTTCTCTTAATTCCATTTTCAACTTTAGTTTCATCTTTTCGTCAGCTCCCTTACAATAGGAAAGGCTTCATCAGGGCAGTGAATTTCCAGAGAGAATGAAAATTACTATTTCCGTGAGTCTCTATAGAAAAGAATGCCCCATCCACTAGCATGGTTTCAGTATTCCCATCCCAAAAGAAATGATCTTCTGAATTCTTCAAAGAACATTCTAGAAAAAGGAAAGGAAGTAGCTTCTAATATTCTCTAAGTGTGATTTCACTTCATCAGTGGCCCATCTTTACTGCCTTCTTCATAGCAATGTCCTAGCCCTCCTTTGAGCTCCCTTGTCATGGAGGAACTCCTCCGTCCTATGCACATTAGCTTTTTCTAAAGTCATACTGACCATCAGTTCCTAACTTGGTTTGACACAAGGGGGTCAAGTGACTGGTCCAAATGTATTCATCTAATAAGCAGCCGAGGTACCTGGACCCCCCATTCCATTTCTGACAGGTAATCCTTGAGGAGAATTAATATCTACTAAGCACTTATTCTATGTTAAGCACTGCTCTGAGAGCTTTAAGCTCATGCAATCTTCACAATTCTATGAGTTTTTTGTCACACTCACTTCACAGACAGGCTAAGTGAGGTCCTACATTGTTAAGTGAGCTACTTTAGGTTATATAGACAAATAGAGGAGGAACCTGAACTCATACTCATAGCCTCGTTCTAGCACCCCAGTTCTTAACCATTTAGCATTCTCAATTCTAAAACCTTAACCGTAATCTTTGTATCAAACTGAAATTTCTTTATAATGTGTTTTACCATATGAAATAGGCCTAGACATAGAAAAGGTACTCAATACATTTTTGATTGCCTGGAGATTCACTTACTAGTTGAGACGACCTACTATAGGAAAGAAATTACCAAGATAATATAGGGGCTAATGAAATCAAAGATGTGATGATGATATTTTAGCATCAAATGTGGACGGAATGAGAAACAAACTTGCTCTGTGTGACTTAGAGCATCAACATCAACATTTTGGACTCCAGAGTTAAGTCAAATTTGTAAAATGATTTTTTTTGAACCAATATGAAATCAGGATTTTCTTGTTCTCGGAAAGGGCATTTAACAAAAAAGAAAGAACAATCGCCCTTACCAGCATTTTGTAAGAGACAATATATTTGTTTTAATTATTATTAAATCATAGCTGTGTACATTAGTGCAATCAAGGGGTACAATGTGCTGGCTTCATATACGATATGAACTATTTTCATCAAACTGATTAACATAGCCTTCCTGGCATTTTCTTAGTTAGAGACAATACATTTTAAATGACAA
>CAUYON010126362.1:0-49292 GCA_963573935.1 Arctocebus calabarensis
CACGAATGGATTAATAAACTGTGGTACATGTATACCATGGAATATTATGCAGCCTTAAAGAAAGAGGGTGACTTTTCCTCTTTCATATTTACATGGATGGAGCTGGAACATGTTCTCCTTAGCAAAGTATCTCTAGAATGGGAGAAAAAGTATCCAATGTATACACCCCTAATATGAGACAAATTCTTTATCATTCAAGTGAAGGCTACAACCCATTTATTGCACAGGAAGATGGGGAAAGGGGAGAGAGAGGGAAGGGGAGGGAGAAGGTGGGGGGAGATAGGACAAAGGGTGAGATCACATGTGTGGTACATATTTGAAGGGTTAGGAGAAAACTTCTAAATACGGATCAAAAAAGTTTTCACATAGTAAATGAGAAAATCTCATGAACGTTATGTCAATCAGGTTGATAAAAATATCTCAGATTGCATGTGAAGCCCGCACACTGTACCCCATGATTGAACTAATGTACACAGCTATGATTCAATTTTTAAAAAATGAATAATTAAAAAAAAAAAGAGCAAGGACTGCATGACCGGATGACACTGAATTCACAGGCAGCTTTAAGCATGTGGTATATAAGAAAGAACAGAATTTCCACTAGCTTGATAGGTTTGTGACCTTGAAAAAGTCACATTGCACCTTTGACTGTGTTTCTAGGATTATATTATGTGAACTAGGCCAAACCTGTGGTGCGTTTCTTCTCTCTGACCATGTACATTGACTGCAAAAGAACAAGTGGCCCAAGCAGTGCAACCATGGTAAACTATAGATAATATGTAGATAATATGTAGTACCACACATGGGAACAAAGATGCTACCTTGCCAGCTGAACATGAGAATGAAGGAGTTATCCTTAAGGAACGATGCGCAGCAATGTTTGGGCTACAAGGAAAATCAAACTCCTGTTGAAATCAGCATAGAAGAAGAGGCAGACCAAGGAGACATGGAGGATGTAGGTCTTGCTGACATACACTTGTGCCTCTGCACCACACTGTGCTTGAAGCTGGCAGTGCCAAGGGACTTTTCAGTTATGCAGTAAATTTCCTTTAGTTTTTGTCTCAATGTGAGTCAAGTTTTATATTATTGCAATCAAAGCTGCCATACAACTAGTAAAACAAATATTTAATGATAAACCACTGATACCAAAAGAAGATAGAGAGGGAAATGTTAAGGAAAAGGCACAGTGATGAGCTCCATCTCCTAACAAGGTTTCTTCCTTCTCACTCCTGCCTTCAACTTCTGCCCAGTATAGATGTCATGTATTAGTGAGTGGAGGCAGAGTGGCAGCAGGTGACAGGAGGTGGAAGTACAGAGAGAGGCTTGGGGTGTCATAATATGAAGGATAAAAGGCCTTTGTAAAAGCTTTTCCTTTCTGAGTCAGCCTAGGCCTGGATAGCACCTGCATTTAATATCATGGGAGATGCCATGTGGGCTATAAAATCACCCAAGATTTAGCTACCAAACCCAGCTCCGCTCTTGCATTTTGTACACTGGATACAAGGGACAGTTTAATGAAAGCTAAATAAATCCCCCTGGAGTGCCACTTGGAGTAGTTCATTAAAGAAAAAGGTACAATTAAATAATTAAACATTATTAAAAATCTGTCTTTCTCGTGTCAGCAAGGTTAAAAGCAAAGCTAATTATGTGCTCCAAGGATTTTTAAAGTACTCCTCACTGGCCTTGATTGGGTTTTTCTTACCAATTAAGTAAGCAATCCACCAAAGAAGACAGATGTTCTCTGAGTCGTGCATTATTTTCTCTGTACTTGTCTTTTCAATATTAGTTCCTCTTCATATCTCCAGGGAAGATGCCTTTAAAGGCACAGACACATATGACTATTTACTATGTGCTCAGTTATTACAGTACAAAGTCTCTATTCTCTTCTTCTACAGAAGCCATGCCTAGAAAAGAGTCTGGTCCATAACAGTTGTTCAATAAATGTTTGATGAAAAATTATTAAAATATAGTTCTGCTAGACTTAAAATTCATTCTTCAAATCAAAAGGGATAAATAGGACCTGAACTAGACAAATTGTTAAAGTAAACTTCTGTTGAATTTATACTACTAGTGCCTCTTTTTCTTTTTAATTCATTTATTCAGCAAATGTTTATATTCATAGCCTGTCTTCTGTCTCAGAGAATGTAGTAGACCTAAAGTTTAAAACCCTGCCTGGAATGAGCCACTTAGGTTATAGGAGAGATAGAGGCATAAATATTTAGAGCATTTTGTAAAACTCCTAGGAGATAACATTGATCCCTGTGGCGATTGGTCAGCACTTCTATTTCTCCTATGTTGCAAAACCATGATGTCTGGAACCATTTCTGGTATTTTTAACTCTTGACATCCATAGCACCTACCTCCTGTTTGGCAGAGGGCAAATACATGCATGACTAAGAGTAACTAGTATCAGTGGTGGTGGTTATGTTCCTTAAGGTCTAGAAAATATGAACTCAAGCCATGGAGAAAATCCAGAATACACATATACACATACACACTCATGCACACACTCATTTATTATAAGGAATTGCCTCAAGTGGTTATTAAGGTTGGAGGTCTAAAGATCTGCCATCAATAAGCTGAAGACAGGAGAGCCAGTAGTATAATTTCAGGTCATATCTAACTTGAAACCAGGATTGCTGAGGGTGTAAATTACAGGCCACATCCAAAGTCTGAAGAAGATTGGTGTCCCGGTTCAAAGACAATCAAGCTGAAAGAGGAAATTCTCCCTTCCTCAGCCTTTGTGTTCTACGTGGTCCTCCAATAGAGTGGATGAGGCCCAGCCATACCAGAGAGGACAGCCTGGTCATCATCCAGAGATATCCTCACAGAATAATGTCTAACCAAACATCTGGGCAACCTGTGGACACGTCAAGTTGACACGTAAAATAAACCACTGCATTTACTTTCCTAACTACTTTTTCCAACACAACATATGGGCTTTCAAGGAAAAAAACGGACTGACATATCATATTTCATAGTTTAGAAAACTGAAAACTCTTTCTCTGTAGAATACTCTAATGATATCTGGCATAATTCAGTGGCTTTCAGTGCTCAGTGGGGTCAACTTTGTCTTCCAGAAGCTGAAGAAGATATAGATCAGTAATTGATTTAAGGAACATCATTTATTTTATTCTCACATAAATAATTAAGCCCCCTTTCCACCACTGAGATCTATAAGCAAGAGCAAGCCATCTCAAGAATTAAATTTTAAATATAGCAAAAGCTTCTGCAGGATAAGATAAATTAAAGTGAACTGCTTAATCAGCAGTCATATTTCACAGAAACCAAAGAAGCACATAGAATATTTGGAGAAATACTGAATCAAGGAAAATGGAATTACTAATCCTGTTTTTGCCTGTAATTATTTGCTAAAGTTGGAAGTATTAAGTTCAATTCTGGGTTCCAGGTTTGAGAACATTGACAAACTTAAGCTACACACACAAAAAGATAGCAAGACATGCAAATTTTCCTAACTTAATAACTACTAAAGAATTAAGGATGTTTAACCCAGACAGGAGGGAACTCTGAAAAGGAATATACATATTCAGATAGCTGAAGGGCCATCAGTAAGAAGTAACAGTATTGAGTACATAGGATTCTTGCTTCCCCATTCTTGTGATACTTTACTAAGAAGAATGTGTTCCACTTTCATCCAGGTTAATACAAAATATATAAAGTCTCCATCTTTTTTAATGGCTGAATAGTATTCCATGGTATACATGTACCACAGCATGTCAATCCATTCCTGGGTTGGTGGACATTTAGGCTGTTTCCACATTTTGGCAATTGTAAATTGAACTGCAATAAACAGTCTAGTGCAAGTGCTCTTATGGTAAAAGGATTTTTTTTTTCTTCTGGGTAGATGCCCAGTAATGGGATTGCAGGATCAAATGGGAGGTCTAGTTTGAGTTCTTTGAGGATTTTACATACTTCCTTCCAAAGAGATTGTATTAGTTTGTAATCCCGCCAGCAGTGTAAAAGTGTTCCCTTCTCTCCAGAACCACACCAGGATTTGCAGCTTTGAGTCTTTGTGATTTGGGCCATTCTCACCGGGGTTAGATGATACCTCAGGATGGTTTTGATTTGCACTTCTCTGATAATTAGGGGTGATGAACATTTTTCATATGCTTGTTAGCCATTCGTCTGTCTTCTTTAGAGAAGGTTCTATTCATCTCACTTGCCCATTGATATAGGGGATTTTTAGCTTTTTTGTTGTTGTTGTTTTTGTTGCTTCATTTGAGTTCTCTGAAGATTCTAGTTATCAAGCCTTTGTCTGATTCATAATATGCAAATATCTTTTACCATTCTGATGGTTGTCTATTTGCTTTGGTTGTCTCCTTACCTGTACAGAAGGTCTCAGGGGCAGGACACTATTAATAGAGGAACTTCAGTCATCAAATGCAAGCAGTATAACCTGGCTCATTGTACTCTCAATGATTCTCCAACTATAATAAATAAATAAATAAATAAATAAATAAATAAATAAATAATATAAAATAAAAGAAGTGACAGCAAAGGAGTGACCAATTACCATGCACCTGTGGAGTGCCAGGCCCTGAACAACATCGTCTAATATTTACTTAGACACTGTCTAATGGAATTACCACTCTCATTCTTATATGAGGAAACTGAGGCTCAGAGAGTTCACTCATGCTCACACAGCTTATAAGGGAAAGAGCTAGCATCAGGCCATCCCCATTCTTCTGACTCCACTATTTATATTTTTACCATTATATGAAGACAATGAATTAGAAATAAGGTTGGATGAGAACCAATGGAATCATGTTTCAGGGATATAAAATTGGCAAACACAGGAAGAATGAGAACTGTACAACACTAGACATGGCTGCCTCTCCACGTGGACAAGTCCATCAGAGCAGTTCCAGCAGGAATAAGTGACTGTGGGGAATATTGATTATAGAATATATGCTCTCTAAGGTCAGCTCCAAGTCTGGATTGTGTGATTCCAAGTCCCATTTCATTTCCTTGATCCTAAGGCAGGAAGAGAAGTATCAAACTTGGAGGCCCTTACAAGGCAAATAAATGACAACGGCTTATGTTTAGGTTGCAGGACAATGCCTAGCAAGCAAATGATGCTACATAATTATTTTTGAATGAATGAGTAAATGGAAATACTGACTCAAGCAATTTTAAAAGGTTGGCTAAGAGAAGTTTCATTTTATGTCTTTCAGAAAACAGAATGATCCTTCCTAATCTATGTATCTAGCTCTCAAGACAAAGATGGAGAAAGTAATTTAATGAAATGTGAAAATTCACATAAGGCTTTATCACCTAACTTATCATCAGTTTTACTGATTTATTAGAAATTTCTCACAAGGCAACTCTTTCTCCTGCTTTACCTTTAAATACACATATTACTCGCATTTTTCTTAGGTGTCCCATTTTCTGAAAACAATTTATCAAGCTGTTTCTGCGTGCCAGGCACAGAGCTAAGTGCTATCAACCTATTTGATCTCCTCCACAGTCCTACGAGTATTATTTATTTTTAATCCTAATTTTACAAATTATAAAACTGAGGTTATCAGGGTAATTTCTACAAACGTCACATAGCTAATAACTAGAATGGCTGAATTTTAAACCAAGATCGGTGCAGTTGCAAAGCCACCACCCCCAACAAGAGGTTAATGAGCATTGAGTGTTCACAGATCACACCTCACAGATGATAAGGTCAATTTTATCATGAGATAATCTTTCTACTGATCCACATAAAGGACTGTCTATTCTATTAATTGTGCAAAAAAAGACAATCAGGGAGGGAGTTCCTGATTCTGCTCTTCCATGAAGTGGTTGCTTTGGTTTGTCTAATAAATCCTTTTATCATAGGTTTGGGGTTTAGAATATCAAGGATATCTCAGAGGAGGCTAATTAGTATGTAAAGAGTTGGAGTAGAACTATTATATTTTAAGATTACTTTAGAAATACATTTCGATTTTCTCCTACATTTGAGACTATGTCAGTCTACATGCTGGAGTGTTGGGAAAAGCTGATCTGGAATCCATTGCCATCCAGTCCTTGTGTGACTTTGAACATTCACATTTCTGAGCTCAGTTTCCTCATCAACTGCAAGATGACACTGAAAGAATAAATAATCCCAAACCCATCTAGCTCCCACCAACTGAAGCTCAGATGATCTGGCATATGCCTGAAAGCTACAATTTACAATTGTCTTATGACTCAGAAATTCCACATTTAATAGCTGAAACCTTGTTACTATAGTCAGCAATAAGTTATGGTATACTTTAAAAAAACTAAAAGAGTGGAATTAGAATGTTCCTAATATAAAATAATGGTAAATATTTGAAGTGATGGATGCCCCAATTGCCTTGATTTCATTATTACACTTTGGATGCTTGTATCTAAATATCATGTAACCTATAAATATACCTAACAATTATACACCCATGATAATTGAAAATTTTGAAGTACTAATAAAAATAAAAGCTACAACAAACTGCTTAATTAATCAAATACCTGAGGACTTTAGAAACCCATAGCTGGTAACTTTCATAATCCATTTATTGCATTTATAAAAGAAAGAGTTGTGTATAAAAGGTGATTTTATTTGTTATTCAGTCCACTTGACTCCTAGTTTGATGGAAAGCTAACGTATTTACCTGGGACGTGATGACTGTTCACATTTGACATGACCTTAACACTTGCAAAATGCTGTCAGATTGAAGCTGCCAAAGGCACAAAGGCCTATTTCAGAAAACACCGTCTATGCAGCAGGAAAGGGCAGGATAGCCCTGCTATCCTTAAGGGTGTGAGATGAAGAATGGAGGTTCAGAGTTAAAGGAATGGCACAACCCCAACCAATGGAATAATATATATTTTTTATTGTTTGGGGGTCATTGAGAGTACAAAGAATTAGGTTACACTGTTTGCATTTGTTAGGTAAAGTCCCTCTTACAGTTGTGCCCGACCCCCAAGAAGTGTGCCACACACTATAACCCCCGTCCTCCCCTCCTCCTCTCTCCTTGGTCCCTCCTCCCTCCTCCCCTCCCCTTGAATTGATTTGAGTTTTCAGAATTATGCCATTATTCCATCTTTAGAATTTCAACTTTGGAAGAGACTTTGGGGTCACCTGGGAAAGCAGTAGTACCATGTGTCAGTGATGTGCAGAGTTTGGGAGTCACACAGACAGGCACGCTGCTGAGTTTACCCAGCATCTCAGTATCTGCAGCCCAGATTCCTCCCTTACCTCCCTTACCTCTGTAGCCTGCCTGAATATCTCACCAATAGATCACTCTGGATGTCACCAAAATGGAATGGATCATTTTCATCTCTTTCCCAATCCTAACTTTGGCCACTGTGGAGCAGATCAATGGAAGAGAGGCTGGATGGACCCTTTTCTCCCAGCACGCACGTTTAACCCTTGTCTGGTTATCGTGGTGTTGGGCTGTGAATACCAACAGGAGACCATCACCTTTAATGTTAACAGGCAAAAACCAAGTGAGTGTGAAGATGCGTATGAAGACGGGAGGAAGGTTGCACATGGAATGAGAAAAAAATGAAGGACAGTTGAGAGAGCAGTGGCACAGACAGAGAAGAGAAGACGAAAAGAAAATATGTGCAGTCTGGGAACTTATTTGTGTGCATTTAAACAGACTTTGGGTGCCCCGAGACATATTTTGTCTCTATTTCTGGCAGCACATTTACAAATTAGAAAATTATAAATGCAAACCTCAGCCCTAGAGGGCCAGCACAAACGAGGTAACAGTTCATCATCTCCCAGGGCTGATTTCGCCATGAGCCTGGGGAAAACAGAGGTCTGTGGTTCACAGGAGAACGCAAGCTACAGTAAGAATTCTACCCAAAGCCAAAAACGGAGGGGAGAGGAAGGCAAATTCCTCTTGAGATCAGAAAGAAAACACTTGTCAGCTAACAGGCAGAATATCTAGAGGGAACAGAAGCTCTCTGTCTGTTTCAGGAGGACAAGGTTGGAATAGCAATGATTGCTCTGGAAGCAAAGGTAAATTATCTTCTACGTTATAGAGGTGGTTACTTTTAAACATAAAAAAAATGGAGAACACAAAAATTAATAAAAATTTAATCATGATGACAAAATTAGATTTTGAAATATATAAAGAGGAAATACTATTCTCCCCAATCTACCCTTCCCAGTACTACGGTCTGTGATTGCGCTATAAAGATTCTTCAGCTCTTTTTCTACACTGAACTGTGTATAGAGGACACTTTTGGGCACTTCATTATCAGCTCCAGTTCATTATTTTTAATGGCTATTGAGCATCTTACTATGTTGTTTTTAATTTAAGTGCTCCCCTCTTCCACTTGAAGTTTTTCAGATTGTTTCTATGGTTTTTCTTGTTATTCAAATGACTGCGATAAAAATTCTTATACACATATTTCTTAATATAATCATCCTATTGCTTATGTAATAGAAACTTTCGTAGTATAAAATTGTTCAAGTGGAATTGCAGGAGCATTATACATTTTTAATTTTTATAAAAATTGCAAAATTAGGGCAGCACCCATTGCTCAGTGGGTAGGGCACCAGCCACATACACAGAGGCTGGCGGGTTCAAACACAGCCCGGGCCAGCGAAAACAATAAAAACAACTGCAACAACAACAAAAAATAGCTGGGGATTGTGGCGGGGGCCTGTACTCCCAGCTACTAGGGAGGGTGAGGCAAGAGAATCACTTAGGCCCAAGAGTTTGAGGTTGCTGTGAGCTGTGACACTATAGCACTCTACCAAGGGTGACATAGTGAGAGTCTGTCTCCCCCCCCCAAAAAAAAATTACATTGCAATTTAAACATCCAACCCAACATAACGGTGTCATTTCCATAGACCTTTGTTCTACCTCCAGTTGTTTTTCATGTCTTAAATGCTAGTCAATCAGATGTGGAAAAACTATTTCTTCATTTCAATCTCCATTGTATTTTATATTTCTTTCTTTCTTTCTTTCTTTTTTTGAGACAGAACCTCAAGCTGTCACCCTGGATAGAGTGCTGTGGCATCACAGCTCACAGCAACCTCCAACTCCTGGGCTTAAGCGAGTCTCCTGCCTCTACCTCCCAAGTAGCTGAGACTACAGGCACCCACCACAATGCCAGGCTATTTTTTTTTTTTTTTGGTTGCAGCCATCATTGTTGTTTGGGGGGCCCAGGCTCGATTCGAACCCATCAGTTCAGGTGTACATGGCTGGCGCCTTAACCTGTTGAGCCACAGGCGCCAAGCCTCTTTTTTTATTTCAGGTTAATGTGAGGGTACAAACAACCAGGTAACAATATTTGAATTGGTTAGGTAGAGTCCATCTTGTAGTTGTGCCCTACACCTAAAATCAATATTTATTTTAAAAAGTATTAATGAGATTAAGCATAAGTTTTTTAAAAACTGTTCGCATTTTTCTTGGGTTTCCTTTGATAAATTTTCGCTAT
Source organism: Arctocebus calabarensis (assembly GCA_963573935.1). Lineage (NCBI taxonomy): Eukaryota > Metazoa > Chordata > Mammalia > Primates > Lorisidae > Arctocebus > Arctocebus calabarensis. Next base: position 9,427 of record CAUYON010126362.1, read on the forward strand.
TGCTTTCTTTAAAATAAAAAGTTCACGTTGATTTGTGACATATATTTATATTTTAAAACGATTAATTTTGATCCTCAAATATATATCAAATATGTCATAAACATTATTGTGATATATTATCCCAAATGGAAATTTTTAATTTTTAAGTAACTATATAACTTCATCTTTATTATTTTAAGAGTCTACCTTTAGAAAGCCTTTTACTGATGCTATGAAATATAAATACAATATTTAATTTGCCTTATAATATTTGTAGTTCATTTTTTAATGTATTTCTTGCACTAAAACACACATTACATACAATGCATCATTTTCATCATTTTAAAGTGAAAAATTCAATGGCATTTAGTATATTCACAGTATTGTACAAACAGCACCACTAATTTCAAAACATTTTCATCACTTAGAAAGCACCAGCCACATGCACCAAGGCTGGCGGGGCAGCTAAACAACAATGACAACTGCAGCAATAAAATAACGGGGCATTTTGGTGGGTGCCCATAATCCCAGTTACTTGGGAGACTGAGGCAAGAGAATTGCTTAAGCCCCAAGAGTTTGAGGTTGCTGTGAGCTGTGACACCATGGCACTCTACCGAAGGTGACATAATGAGACTTTGTTTCAAAGGGAAAACAAGGAAACTTTATAAGTGTTAAGCAGACACTCCCTATTCCCCCAACTCCTGTTAACCATTAATGGGTTTTATGTTTTTATGGATTTGCCAATTATGGTTGTTTTATACAAATAAATGGCCTTTTTGTCTCACATCCTCCACTTAGCACAGTGGTTCTAAACCTGTAGGTCATGACTGTGTTAAACTGAATTAAAGGGCCACAGCATTAGGAAGGTTGAGAGCCACTGCCTCAACATAATGCTTTCAATATTCATCTATGTTGTAGCATTTAGCAGTACTTCATTCTTTTATGGCTAACTTGTCTGAACATACCATATTTTATTTAGCTGTGTATCAGTTGATGTACAATTGGGTTGTTTCTATATTTTGGCTATTGCAAATAGTGCATTAGGGATCATTGCTAGGAAAGTGATGCCCCTTATTAGTAGGGAAAATATCAAAATTTAAGGATCTTTTCAGAATGCCAGTGACAGGATCCTCCACAAAGACCACTCTCGAGGCAAAACAACAAGTATAAAAGGCTAATGGAACACAATCTTGGAAGTAACCTGTAAAGCATTAGCTTTCTCCTACCGGTATATGAAGAAATGGGTTGCCATACTCTAGGAAGCTATTGCAAAGTAGCTCTTTTCCCTAGAGCTGGAGAAAGACTTTTACAAAACTACCTACATCAGGCATCACCTGGGTCTAATATGAGTAAAGTATGCCTTTATTTCCCAGCTGAATCAAGTGACTCAACTTCTCTAATGGTTGAAGCTACTCAAGAAAGAACAGAGACAATCAGTTGGTCCCTTCTTTGTGAATGAAAAGAGGTCCTGAAGAACATGTTCCAGCTCCATCCATGTAAACACAAAAGAGGTAAAGTCTCCATCTTTCTTTAAGGCTGCATAGTATTCCATGGTATACATGTACCACATACCCAATCTTATAGGATAATTTGCAAACTAAGGTTTCTGAGCCAATCTGGTATATGAATAGTGACTGCAGAGATTTTTTTTCTACAGAGTACTTTTCTTGTTAATTGTTAATGACAAATTAGATACTTCTGTTTTCCTCATTGACGTAACCCCTGAAAATGCTGAATATTTAAATAAAAAGTAGAGAGCGTTTACTTGCATTACTGTCTAATGATTCCAGACATCAAAATTTAATAATTACTTCCATCGGACTATGTGTTCAAAAGAGAGAGTACTGAAGCACGGGTGCCTGATCTCTCAAAAACAAACAAGGGATATTTTATAGAAATGCCTATGGGCAGCCTGCTAGTGAGAATTCAGAGTACAGATCATTGTCGGGACTAGGATGACCTTCATATATAGGCTAATTGGTCTACAAGGATAGCGCAAGAACACTTCAGAGATCTGTTTCCAGAAACTGTCTACCGCTTCTACAGAGTCTGAGATTTCATCATTTGAGAACTGTAGGGCTAATGTGAGCACAACAACTCAGTAAGTATATAATCATCATATTGGAAAAGAATAACCAAAAAATGATTTTTCACACTTTAGGATTTTTATTCTTATCTAGGGAAAAATTAACCCTAAACATAATTAAAGGGTAAAGAGATAGGTGGTAGGTTTGGTTTTGTAAATAAAACTTAATATTAAGTAATTGTTCTCAAAAATGATAATTTCAGTTACAGGGCATTTTATTAAAGATAACGATATAGTTACAATTTAGATTTAATTTGATTTGAAATATATTACAGTTTTTTTGTATACATACTTTAATTCCAATTAGTAGTGAAAAGAAAAAAGCCAATTATTTGGTATTATCTTAGGAGTTGAAATAAAAAACTTGGTGTGCCAAAACAAGATATGGCATGTCCTCAAATCAGGCAACCTTAGTGATTTTTAAATGTAAACATCATTCATACATAGCTTCCTCAAATATATTGCTATCCTTAAAGTTTAAAGTTGTCAAGCAAAACATAAACACAATGTCAGTATAGTTCTGAGACAGGGCCTTATAATAAATTCTGTATAAGAGTTAGAGGACTCAAACAGTTAATATCTCCAAAGACAGACAAAAGACTTGGATCTTGCCCAGAATGTATTTCTGCTTTTTGAGAAGCAACAACACATTCTGACTTACTTAAAAGATACAACTTATGTGCAATCATTAGCACAGCTTTCCTGCAGGAATGCAAAAGAAACCTCAGTTTCTGGGAAAGCTGGAGGTCACTGCTGCCATGGGGACCAGGTATATATATCAAATTCCATCAAAGAGAGGAAGATAAAAAACTGCTATGCCTCATGTATCAGGAATTCTATCAAAAAAATAGCTCTCACCTATCTACAGCAAATTTTCAGATTTAGATAAATTTAAAGATTGTAAATAACATTCAGACACCTTTCTCATAGAAAGTTAGTAAGTACAGGATTTTATAGGCAAGAGAAGGTCAGGAGTAAAGAGTTCTATAGAAATTACCACCTTTTAAAAAAAATACATACTCTGCAAATTTCTTCAAAAAGCACTTTGAAACATACTATGATTCTGGAACACTTGTGCCTATAAACCGTTTCAGACAGGGTTTCACTATCAATTTTCATCTTCTGCATATATTATCAAATGATTTGAGTTTTCATCAGGAAACCTATGGATTACTGATACTAGTTTTTGTATCCTCAAAAGTATAAACAAACAAACATACAAACGTATTTGTATTTGTATTTCTTTGTATTTGTACAGAAATACAAATATTAGCAGTGAATATTCCAAAGTTAAGGAGTTAAAAGTTGAAATGAAGGTTCACTTGAAATATGAAAAACTTAACCTTTTGAAAGTTTTGTAAATACGTTTCATATTGCTTCATAGTATTTATAAATATTATTTCTAATATCATTTATTTATCATTTCTACATATTATATACATTTATTTATAAGTGATTTATAAATTTTTAATTTATAGAAACTGACATAGTGCATATTTCTTTTTATATATTACTTTTCAAGAATTTCCCTAAGAATATACAAGTTAGAAAGTGATTTTATTAAGAAAAACATGCTGAGGCAAGCACTCTGTATGATTTTTCATAGTCCTGAACACTTTCGGGCCCCTCAGCACCTCTCTGGACAGAGAAATTTATTGGTTTTATTATTATTTTTCAAAGTTAATATATTAATACACAAAGTCTCTTTTAATAAGGATGTATTAGATTCTTTCTGCTGAAGAGACAGAAAATTCTATTCTTCAATGTCTATTTTAATACAAATACCACACTGTACAGAATATCAGCAAAACAATCAGAGAAAGTAGCAAACTTTTATGCTACAGAAAAGTTAAGAGAATTATTTTAGTTTATCTCTCTACTTAAGCAGATATTCTAGAAATAACTAGAAATTCATTTGAATAACCAAGAGGGTGTATAATATTAAGAGACTGATTTTTTTTTTCCCTAAAAACGCCTGAAATACACTGTGGTCATGCAAACAATTCGATTGTATGCTCAGATTAAGTGATTTCAGCATCACATTATAGCTTTTTATACAAATTATTTTCTAAATGTAGGCAGATATTTTCCAAAAAATGGCCTCAAAGTAGCTCATGTTTCAATGTAAACAAACCATTACCATATAGTGTCATCAACTCAGTCCAAACATATTTTGTGTGAAATCCGTCCAACTCTTTTTTGCAGTAAAATGAATCTTTTTGAAGTTATATTCTAAGAGCCTTCTGAATATTTCTGTAACATCTTATGCCATTAGTTGTATATTTCCATCCATTTGAAGCTGGTATTTCCTAAGCACATAGCTACACTTCAGAGGATTAAATAAGTTCTAAGGTTAACCCATTTCCAATGATAAAGTAAATCTTGGTTACATATTTTCATAAACACAACCAAACAACAACCAAATTTTTTTTTAAAAAAACCTCATTTTGTTATCAGTTATGAAGACATTTTGATATTTCCTAAGAAGTTAATTATTTTCTCAACTCATTATTTGTGCTCTTTCTTCTTCCCTGTTCACTTGATTTCAGTAATTCCACTGACAAACTGCATATACAACTGGAAAATGGGCAGACCATATATGACAACAGAAATTTGACTCAATCTCTGGAGCAAGCACCTCAGGAAGCCAAATCACAACCCCAGCAGCAATCTGACCTAAACAACCAGCATTCATTCTATAACTGCCAATTTCCCTATTTTTTTTTTACCTCCTTCTAACACAGGATCAACCAGAGAAAGTCAAATATGCCCTCCAACCTATGATCCAAGGGGTCTTGCTTCTAATTAGCCCACCTCTGGATTCCTCATACCAATAATCTCCAATCAGATCACACCTGAGGCCTTCCTTTTTTCCACTATGATGCTTTTCCACCTCCTTTGAATTTCTGCTGAATGCAAGCGACGGTGGTCGGCTTATATAGTACGCTCTAAATAACTCCCATTTATTCTCATGTTGGTGGGTTTTGTTTATTTTCAGACTGTAAACTTAATTGAATAAAAAAAGAGTACAATTTATAAATGGAATGATTTTTATTCTTTGATGTAGTATTGGAAGGTTTAAAATTGTGCTGTGAAGGGGGCCAGATTTGCCATTGGTGAACCATGCAATCTTGTAAGTTCAGACTTCAGTGTCACCTTCTCCTGTATTCTAAAATCCTTCACCCTCTTGAAACTGACCCCCATGCAAGCCCACTAACTCCCTGACTATTGGATTTCTCTGTTGCCACTTTGGAAGTATGGAGAAAAGCTGGAAAAACTAGCAAACTGTGCTATAGGAAAATAACTGCATTAAATGCTTAAGCAAGCATTCTTATGATTCTCCTTCATCAACTGTCAATATAAAATTAATAAAGGATCAAAGGTGGGAACTGTGGTAGGGGAAATATATATATATTGTAAAATATATTATATATATATACACACACACATATGGACCAGGAGCAGGGGCTCACACCTGCAATCCTAGCATTCTGTGAGGCTGAGGCTGGTAGACTGCCTCAGCTCACGGGTTCAAGACCAGCTTGAGCAAGAATAAGAACAACTGAGTCTGCTAATTGGCTGGGTTTGGGGTGGAACCATAGAGGTGAAAAATTGTCATTTTTGTGTATTTGGTTCTAGGGTGGGGTTCACAATGTCCAGTTGAGTCGCTTGAGGCACATGATTATTATTCCTTGGAGAGGTAGAGTATCTTTCTGTTGCCCAGTCTGGTCTCAAGCTCCTGGCCTTAGGTGATAGGGCTTTCTAAACCAATTCTAGACCAATTTCTGATATGTTGTATTTTGAATCCAAGGCAGGAATGGATGTACAGTGATATGAGGAGCATCACTACATTTATGCAAGGTGCTGAAATAGAAGCACGACATCCCCAAATTCTTTAAACTTGGTTTGTGCTTTATATCTATACCTACCAATAGAATCAAGTATGATAGATCCAGTGTGGTGTACTGCATTTATGGACAGGCCAATTTATTATATATACATTAATTCAAATATTTTACCAGCACATGAGTCAATAATAGAAACCTGCTTCTATATTTAATACTTTCTATGGCTTTTTCCAATTTGCAAACTCTGTGCAAGCACAAGTGGTTGTAATCTATATGAAGACTCATATTAAACCAAATACCTTCTAATTGCTACATTAAATCATAAGACTAATTAAGTTATATGCATTTCAAAGTATCAGAAAAACCTGGTGTGAAAATAAAATTTTAAATTGTCTTAAGATATTCTTTATCCTCGAATCCTAATTGTCAGATGTTATATTTAATATAATGAATTAAATATTTATTTTTTAGAATCACTGAGTAAAGCTAAATGTCAAGGAAACGTGACTTCAACAGAGAATATTTCATTCTTCTTTAGGATATATTTCATTAAATAATTAAAGCAAATAAACGGAAAGCCTCAAGTACCTTTTCCAGGCCTTCTTCCTTGAGACTGATCACATCCAAATCAAAATCTGTTCGTAGGCCATTGGTTTTGTTGAAAGTTATCCTGCCTGTGAGGCCTTCCCAGTGTGCCTATGGAAGAGGAAAAATATATATATATTAAATAAGTGAAAGAAAAGATAGAACATTTTCTTCAGAGAAAAATAAGAAAATTATTTCCATTACTTTTCATTAATTTACATTGCTACAGACTTTTAAAATATTTTTATTTTCTCCTTCATTTTAAAGGATGTCTTTTCTGAATAAATTATCCTAACTTCAGTATAAAACTTATTGTAAATTTTTCATTATATACAGTGCATTTTTCCAGTTATAACAATTTTCTATGACAAATTTTATATTATGTTTTAAATAGTGAACTGTTTTTAGCAAAGTGAGAAGAATTTAGACACTAATTATGATAGTTGAGATACAGAATATCTCACTGGAGTTTATAGATGGAAATACTGTTATTAAAATACTACTTCTAAATTTATAATATGAAAAGAAATATATGGCAAAGAAAGAAAATGAATCCAGGAAAACCTGTGTTATACCACTTCAATTACAAACATTTGCCCTAGAATAATCAACTTATTATTTTACTAGCTCCCAGTTAAACCATGAATATGGTTATAATTACTTCATATCGAGTTATACTTCCTATAAAAGAAGCTCTCCATTTACAAGGAGATGGGAAAATAATAATCTAGTTATATAGTTAATAATACTATACTATACTATAGTTAATATACTATAATAGATTATAGTATAATAATCTAGTTATAACATTGTCATCTCTTAAAGGTAAGAAAATATCTGGACTTTTTTAACTATAAGAAGTTTTCTCCACACGGCACCCATAGCACAATGGTTACAGTGTGGGACACAAACACAGAGACTGGCAGGTTTGAACCCAGCCCTGGTCAGCTAAACAACAATGGCAACTGGAACAACAACAACAACAAAAATAGCCAGGTGTTGTGGTGGGCACCTGTAGTCCCAGCTACTTGGGAGGCTGAAGCAAGAGAATTGCTTAAGCCCAAGAGTTAGAGGTTGCTGTGAGCTGTGATGACATAGCACTCTATCGAGGGTGATAGCCTGAGACTGGGTCTTAAAAAAAAAAAAGTTTTCTCATTCTAATAGTTACAAATCCAAAATACATGTTTTCCATTATTTGTCATTTGGCAATAGCTTGCTTGAAAAAATAGTTATATATGAAAATTTTAAATCTCAGAATGTACACTCATAACATTAACCTTTAAAATAATATATACTGAGACCCAAAAGAACTAAGTCCCGGTAGATAAAAGGAAACATTTCAATAAGTTTAACAAATTAATATCATTATGTCTCTATTTCTCAGACTCTGTGCGTTTTGTGGTACTTATATGAAGAGATTCCAAAAAGGTTTTAAGTTAATTAATTATAAATTAAATAGAAATATTATATCTATGTATCTCTATGTACATATTACAATATTCTTTCTCTAAAGTTCAACATGTGTTAACTGGTCTCTAAAAAGGAGGAAAACTTATTTTTAACTCAACTTTTTCTAAAGAAAAAATTTCAGGTGGCTAACAAAAATATATAATAGTATAAAAATCGACAAAAGGATCAAGAAGCACAAGAACAGAAGTGGAAAATAGTGGAACAAGTCTGGGCAGAGGGGCATTAAAAATGTGCACCAGGCGGAACTGTACAACTCATAACTGTATTACAAATTCAATTCTGCACCTCCGAAGCACCAAAGAAAAGAAGAAAATATGATGGAACACAATAGACGGGTTTATAATTTCAGACATACCAGCTGCTCCGGAGAAACAGCTTTTCCTGGTACTGAGACCTGAGAGTAGTTTCTCCTGCTGGTCCTTATATGAACAGCGACACTGTGATTTTGGGGACAAGGTTCTCAATTACACCCTACAGCGAATAACAACGGGGAGTCCAGGCAACTGCTTCTTTGAGGGCTGCTCAACACATGGCACGGCCTCAATGCTCAAGCCCTAAATTCAGAAAAATCGATTCTTCAACTAGCCCAGTCTGGAGACCGTGTTCACAGCTCTATAATGCTCAGTTTAAGAAATTAATACTTTCAGAAAGTATTAATTTACCTATTTGTAGTTTGACCAAAAAATAGATGAGGAAAATGTATAATTCTTTCCCAAGGACCTAAAGATTCTTAATAATGATTTTATCTGTGCTTTTATTTTCATTTTGAATAATTTATTAGAAAACAAATTGATGATTTAAGTTATTAATGAAAATCTTATGTGGTATATGATAATACCTGTGATATTTCATGGCAAGGATTAAGGTTCATTGAAATTTTCATGTAAGAACAGTATCTGAAATGAACAAAAGACTTTCCTTCATGATAGGAAAAATAAAAAGAAAATATATATGAATATATATGTTCTATATATGTGTGTAATCATTAAGAATTTTCCTTTTTTTCTTACTATGGACACACCTACTTAGACATAATCAGAAATGGTATATGGTAATAAGAATGTTTGCATTATACAAGGAAGTAAACTTTGCCTTTGATGAATCTATATATTCTCTTCTTTGCTAATTTTTAATATAATTAAAATTGAGGAACCACTCATCTAACTAACTACAATTTAAGCCTCACAAATTAGGTATCATTTTTAGTGTAGCACAAATGACACTGATGTTAAACATGCATTTCCTGTTTTGTTGCCTAAAATGTAAACACTGTTTAAAGTCTCTATCTCCATATAAATGAAAGCAACAATATAAAGATTCAGAAAACAAGAGTTAACAATATAAATCTGGCTTTCATAGGTCTTAGCAACATCATAGAAACTTTGATGGATATACCATTTATTTATAAGGGATTCCCCTTCCCTGTTATTTGATATTATTTAGTAAAAATATTAATTTTGCTTAGGTAGGGGAAGAAGGGAAGTTTAGTTCCAAGATAAAAGTTATTGAAGTCACCTGATAGGAAGACTTCAATAATCTCACTTCAATCAGCTTGAGGACAAAAGGAACAAGGCAGATGTGTTTTCCTTAACATACCTCTTTAATTAGACTCATAAAGCGGGTCCCGAAGCGCCAGGGTTTATGCCGATTACACTGCAAGGAACTGACTGTCATCTGGGGAAACTGCTGGACGGCCACAGACACCACGTGCACAGCATCGTACATTAGAGCTGCATCAGTCTGAAAGATCAGAGAGAAGGAAACACAGAGAGTCAGTGCCATGCATGAAACTGTCGGAAGTGGCCTGGAAGTGGAGAGAAGTGAAATATACATCCAACTTTCTCTATATGAGAGAGAAAACATTATCTGTAACATGCTCTGGTTCTCTTCAATATGACATTGTTATCCAATTACTACATCAACTCCATTAGAACATTCGATCCAGCTTCCCTTTCCTGAAGTGATAACCCAATTACATATGGGCATCGTATCTCTGCTGGAATAGGAACTGTGTGAAGACATTCTTTATCTCCGTTTTGTCACTCTCTATCTTACAATCCCTCACCACACACACACACACACGTACACACACGCACACACACACAATGAATGCAATTGCTAGTATGCTGACTGGACACTTTAATCACACCTTGTATATGAAAGTAAATAAACAGATTCCTTATGTGGAAAGAAAAGATTTTAAAGGAGCTTCACTTAAAAAGTTTAAACTCGTTAACTGCTTTCATCTTGTAACTTTAAAAAGATATAAAGCCTGATCTTTTTTTCAACTCACATTTTTAAAAGGTTCAATCTCAGAAATGATGCTACAGTTTTGAATCTCAATACATGCATTAGTCTCTTTTCAAGAAACTGAGCTTACTCTTTTGTGCTGTTTCCTTTCCCCCAAATTTCCATATGAATAAAAATTCATTTAGCTTCTCAAGTAAAACAAATATGAATTCTACCGTGTTTGCACCTGCTCAAATGATCAATCACTTTAGAGGTGGATGATAAAAAATAAAATGTTTACAAGTCATAATGAATCAGGGGTTTAGCAACTGTCGAGGGCTGCGTTAAATGGACACTCACATTGTGTTTGATGGATCAATGCCAGGCTCACTACCTACAGAGGAGGAGGGCCACACAGACAGGACTGGTGGTAATGAACTTTGGCCATCGCTTGACATGTTTTGGAATAAAAGCATATACTTCCTCTCCTCATTCACATAATTACTGAGCTGTGAAATGAATTCCAAAATGAATAAGAACCCTGCAGATTATAGTATGTGCCACAGTACAATGGAAAATGAGTACATACAGTAGCTTTCAAGCAAATGGAAACCATGGAGCCTTACCACGTAACATGCAAGATGACAAAGAGCACAATACAGTGACAGAACATAATAGTTGTTTATAGTTCACAAGACTCTGGGGAATATAACCCAGATTCAGAGCCGTCATTTTATAAATATCGACTGACTACTTTCACATACTCTGATGGCTGCGTAGTGCAAGTGATGGAAGGAGTTACATAGGGCTCATCATGAGCCTGGAGAGTAACTGATATTTGTCTTGGGCCTGAGTTAACATTCAGAGGACATATTTTACGTATCACACAGGTGGTCACAGAAATAGTTATCAAAATATGAAAGATACGTTTTGAATTTTTTAAATCTATCATTGTCAACAGGGAACATAGAAATGAGCATTTTCAAACATCAATAGAGGGAAGAGAAAAGGTAAGTTTACAGTATATGACTCCAAGGAACCTTCGAAATATCCAGACTTTTTAATCCACTAATTTCTATTTCTGAAACTTGCCCTAAGAAAATCACAGATAAGGGCAGCACCTGTGACTCACAGGAGTAGGACACGGCCCCATATGCCGGAGGTGGCGGGTTCAAACCCAGCCCCGGCCAAAAACTGCAAAAAAAAAAAAAAAAAAAAGAATATCAAAGATGAAAACACAGACTACAAATTGAAAATCAGAAAAAAAAGATGCTCTCAAAAGTTTCAAATAACAAAACTTAACATTGCTTAATATTTTTATTCTACTGATAAAATATATATATATATAATTAAACTATTTCCCAGTATAGAAAAGGAGGAGTAACAGTAGATTTTGTGAATACTTAAAATATTTTTTTATATGTACTTAGATTTCATTTACAGAAGAAACTAGTACTGAACAGTAATTACCAAGCTACCAGTACCCATGCTCATACATATGTTAATTTCTGTTTCTGATCACTTTTGTGTTAAATATTTCCTTGGTAAAGTTCCAAAATACATTTTCTAGATGTTTCAAAAAAGTTAAAACATAACCTTTATTTGTATAAAGCATGAAGGAAACAGAAACAAACAATTCTGAACTACATACAACCATGGAAGAGTACATTATTATATGATATTTCCCTGGTGTATTAAAAATTTCTCTTAGTAAAAATGCACCAAAAATACCTATTCTTTCTTTTGAAGAGGAAGCATTCTTTTGGAACGCTCTGTCTCCAAGACGGTGTGGCTTTTGTATGTTCCAATGAATTTTGACTGGGAAAACTCAGAACATAGCCTTCTTCAATTAATTTTTTTCTGTGTGCCAAGTAGGATTATATTTGGGATAATATATTATAACAAATAATTGCTTGAGACATTTTGCATAGTAGAGTCTGAGTGACAAATGCTTCTAATGTTGTCTGCAACAATTTACATCTACATGTGAGCACTCTTATGGAGGGATTGTGGTATATGGTCATATCTTTGTTTTTTTATTTAAGACAGCCTCAATCTATAGCCCTGGGCAGAGAGCTGTGGCACCATGTTAGCTCACAGCAACCTCAGACTTTTGAGCTAAAGTGATCCTCTTGCCTCAGCCTCCCAGGGTAGCAGGAACCACAAGAACCCAGCATGATGCCCAGCTAATTTTTCTATTTTTAGTAGAGATCTATTTTTAGTCTCAGTCTGGCTCTGGCTCAGGCTGGTCTGGAAATCCTGAACTCAAGGGACCCTCCTGCCTCAGCCTCTCAGAGTGCTATGTTCATATGATCATATCTTGATTGATATGTTCAATATGTTCATATCTTGATTATAGTGGAGTGTATAAATATGCTAAAACTTACCAAATTGTACAACTGAAAATCAGAAGTGTATGATGTGTCAATTTTACTCTAGTACAGCTACTAGGAATAAAAGAGTGACCGCATTTTCTGGGAAGATGGTCCATAGGTTTCGTTTTCTTCTAGGACCACTTAGAATCCTGAATCAAGCATCATTTCTCTGCACCTTTCTTCCTGGCACATTCTATTAATTATTTTAATGAAACTATATTTTTGCACCTTTTAAACCACAAGCATCTTTTGGATAATAAAAATATCTGTCTCTCTGATGCCCTGTACAGTATCCAATACATTCATTGCTTCACCCATGGTTAAGTTCAGACGAACATTTTTCAATAAATAGTTGCATTCAACCAAAAAGTTCATTTAAACAATAAAAAAAAAATACCAAGTATTTGGGAGCTCTGAATAACAATCACACTTTGCCATGTAGCTAGACCGTATTACCTCCCAGAGGTACAGTGAACCAAATCTGTCAGCTGCTCAGACCTGGGAGGAATGTGACTACAGCCTCTGCCCAATTTCTAAATGAATTTATAGTAACAGTTCCTTGAACACATTTATCTTTCCATTAAATAAGTGCAGGCAGGTCCCCTTTGAGATCTGAATGTTAGCTGGCAGGTGGCAGATCCATTCTGGAACTCCCACATCTTCGATTTTGCTCATTTCTGAACTCCCATCTGAGGCACAGTGCATGGAAAAGAGCTGTGTGGCCTGACAGGTGTATGTCAATGGAATCTAAGGCTATGAATCCTGGCTCTTTCACTGACCTTTTAACTAAAGTAAATAATCAAAAAGAATTTAAATCTCTTTGGCTTGTGTTCTCATTGTATAATTGTAAGTAAAAAGTAATAATCTGTTATATCTTTTCCTTGTATAAACTTAAAAGGCCAGAGAGTTCCAGGAAAAACAAACAAACGAAAATTACAAATGTTCATTCTTCAACTAGAAGATACAGATATTAATGTTCACCCTCAAAGGCGATATTAAGGTCATCCTGACCACCAGACTTCCCTTGCACAGTCAGCACAATCCTAAATCATCCACCTTTCTGAGCAAGGGTGAGAGGGTCACACGTGGAAGAAAGGCTGGTGTTCATTCATTCAGCTGGCACACTGCACCCAGAATGCTGCCCAGCATACAGCAGGTGCACGGTGGCTACGAGCTGAACCGAGGGACTGATAAAAGAAATACCCTCAGACCCCGTTGGGAGCCAATTGTCAGAGACAATTCTCCCAGTTACACTGCAGCTGCCATTATGCTTTCTCTGTCGCTGGCTCTTTGTACTAGTCTGAAACAGAGTTCTTTACCAGCAGCTGCGTGAACTGCACAGACTGCATAAGATAATACACGAAGCTGTTTGCACAAATCCTGGCACATGGTGCACAGGCAGGTGTTGGACGATGATGGTGATGATCACCAGAAGAGCGGTAATCTCTTCAGATGGATACTCTCCAAAACAAGGCACCAGTTTAGAAAGTATAACGCCTCAACCCTCTGCGCCCACGGTTAGCCTAAATGAGAGAACAGGCCTTGTGCTGTTAGAGAAAGCAGATCAGGTTCTAGAAGAAGCAGTAGCAGGAAGGAAATTATCATAAAACAATTTGATCCCTATAAATGGGGTATACATGTGATGCCACAATTCAGTTGACATCAGAGCTCAAATTTAAAAAGAAATCCTGAATTCCTACAAGTTGCTGAAAAATTGAGAACTGAAGAATAAAGATAAGTTGCAAAAAATAATATAGTGTCCTGTATTTATTATTAAAGGAAGGACTGGTCTTGGACAGATAAAATGTCTGGTCCTGATGTTTTTTTAGTATTCAGTTTCTTCAAGAGTGTAACTAGAGGATTGAAAATGGTAGATTTTAATAAGTCCTGGGGTTTATATTTATATTACCAGAAAATTAATATTTTATTCTAGTTTGATACTGGCTTTGGAAATACAACTATAATGCTCTCTTGTATGTCTTATCCCATAATTCTCTATGCTTTGTATGCTTGTTTCATAAACATTTGTGTCAACATTTCTTGCAAATTAATAGAAATCAAAGGTCACTTTTCTTCAGCCATTACCTGCATTTATACTCTACCCAATTCCCACCTGAACCAATAGAACCTGCTGATATTTGTATTATAATCTCATCTTTGTTATTTTAGATTCACCACTGTTAAATTGCTCACATACATTAAAATCTACCTGGCCTCCTCATACTCAAAAGGGGAAAACTAACATTCATTCTTTCCTATCCAAAGTCATTTTTTAATATCCCAGCATTTTATCTTTTTTGCCTCCTCTAACATGGTGAAAATGTGAATATGCCTATAATTCATATTTGTGAACTAATGAGAGAGATTCTTATATCTCAGATTAGTTGAATAAAAGAAGATTCCAAGAAAGCACATTTAAAAGACCTTTAAAAATACTATAGATTTTTGACTCTTTGTGTATGGTACTGAGTACCCATGAGGGATAAAAGAAAGAGGAAATTGACTAGTTAGGAAGAAAATTCAAATTCAGCAATGTCCTGAAAATTAGGTGAAGGAGACAGGATTGGATGCTAGTGGTTGGTTGGGCCAGAATTAATTCCATGAATAATTAACAGATCCATTTGTTTAGTGTTCCTTTAAGTTTGAGAATTTGAATAAATGTCTATGGCTCTCCAAATCAATGCTTTCTGGCTATAGCTGAAAGCTACCAAAAAAGTGTCTGATAATTAGCTTATTTTGAACAACAACCAGAAAAATACAGCCTAAAATGTGGCTGATGTTAATTTTGACAACAAGAGTTTTCATTGGCTCAATATGCTTATATTATAGAATTTAGGGATTTCAATTTTTCAAAAACTCTTGCTGGATGTCATTTTCTTTAACAACATTCAAGAAGATAATTTTACCAACAGTATTATTTCCCCGTAAGCTTTCAGAGCTTTATAAGGAATGAAATTCAGTCCATGGCGGTTTAAAGTTATAATTGTTATCGATTTAGGAGATGATTATTTTGCATTTTCCAAGAATAATATATATTTACCATACTTTCTATGTATTTTACTTTCTAAAATGTCTTTAGAATGCACCTTTTCCCAAGCAGAAAATTCTATTTGTTTTTACTGCTACACTTCCCAAACTCTTTTAAATGTTTATATACAAATTCTAAGACATGTAGATCTTGTTCAAACATCACGTAGAGAAACTCTTCACTTTTTAAATATAAATGATTAAAGGGACAGCTGCGAAGCATGTTAGAAAATGCCAACAAGTTTTCAATTAAAAGTTCCATTTAACTAATGTAATTATTCTTTCCTAATTAAATTTTTTCCACTAAGATCAGTCTATTGAGATATCTCATTCTGTTTTAAAATGTTCCACGAAGCTCTTACTAATGTCCGTGAACCACGTTGTATTGATGAGATTGTTAATGAACTCTCTAGCAACAATGTACTAGCCTTAATAATTTAGACTCTGTTAAATCTTGTCTGCCTTTTACTACATTTGGAACTGGTATTGATCTAGAGGTGAATCAATATTAAGGGGAAGTATTCTTTGCACTTCCAGCTGGTCTACAATACATCCAATTATCTTGATATTTGCTGCTCAAATTAGCTTCTTGCATTTAAAAATTTATATTCATAAATATTGTGTACATTTACTTTTTCAATATGAAGAATTAAAATTGATTGGTATGGTTTTAACTGACTGTGATTCTTTATAAATTTGAAATCTAGTACTATACAAACCAAAAATACACTAGAAATTTGGGTCCATGAGTTCTAGTGTTCATGTAAATACTAATTCAAAATGCCTGTAAAAATTGGTAATCTAAAAATTAAATTATAGTAAAAAACTATTATTTTAAGTACTGTTTCAAGAATAATGTAAAAATTTCAACATTGTTGAAAAAATAAAATACACCAATTATTCTAACATGTCTTTTATGACCTTTTATGTTCTTATTCATTATGCTTCTTACTTTATGAAAAATTATCACAGCAATTCCTCATAAAACTGTGAAAAAGTAAAATTTTCAGAGAAAGCTCATGGGACTTGGAGTTACCACTTTGTAACTTCTTATTGGCTATGGGAATTCATGTTAACTTTCCTAGCTTCACTTTCCTCATCTTTTAAAATAAGTACAAAGGTAATTTAACTTAGAGAGTTGTTGTAAAGACAAAGTTGGATAAATTTATAGAAGTGTGAACTATAAATCTCCCTAAATATTTCATAATTATAGAAAAGATTAATTGAGAATATTTACATGTTAACAACTGATAATATTAACTTAGATAGGGTAGAGGCCTTTGAGTAAAAAAGTAAGAATTGATTTGTACCTTCATATTTTCTCGATCCTGAATTTGAAGACCTCTCCTCTCTTCACTCATTTAGTTAACACAATATTTCCAATATATTGGTTTAAGCCAGTGGTTCTAAACCTTCCTAAGCCGTGGCCCTTTAATACAGTTCCTGTGGGTCACAACCCACAGGTTGAGAACTGCTGGTTTAAGCATTGTTCTACTACAATGAGGAAACGCCCTTCTTTTCCCATTCTTAGGTGTCTTAAATATCCCCTTCACCACGTGAACATATACTGTCTCATTTGTTTGCTTTTCTTTGTCTCTAAGTGCTTTCCAGTTTGACTCACTCATTCAATAAAATTCATGTTATTATTGTTACTATATTTTATGGACAACATATGTAATTTTGTGCTCGGACAACTAAACTGGGAATCCTAAGATGATTTAGATCCTTGAGGTACTCAGAGTAGATGAGGGAGACAAACAAGGAAAACAACATGTTAACACAAGGCATACGCACGGTGGTGGGGAGGTTTTAGTTTCATCTGCAGTAGTACCTATCTATGATGTTGGAGAGTACTCACTGTTTGAAAGATTCATCTAGTAACGTCAACAGCTTCAAAAAATAAAAGTAGCAAAAAAGCTTTTAAAATGTTGGAAGTAATGATGGCATTAGACAAAAGGTCAAAACAGAAATTTTGGTCTTTTTCTTTTTGCTTTTTGTAAAGTGACACTTTATTCACTTGCTGAGATTCCTAGTGTGTTCTCTAAGGCTACTAGAATATGCTTGTTCTTTCAGAGTATAAACATTAAAGGATTTCCTTAAGTTGAATATTCTCAAATCATGTCATTTTAGAATGGACCCAGTGGAAGATTAAAAGAGTAGAGCATGGAACTCAGAAAACCAGGAGTGACATTCGGATAATGCTGTCACAACTCTGGTGCGCTCGGTGTTTTGCCTTCATCCCCTCCACGTATCTGCTTACACAGCAGAAACCTCTTCCCCCCAAGTCTGTTCTTTGCCTCAATCCCTGAGCTCCAAGTATAAGCGTATACATGCCAGGTCTGGTCACAGCCATTGCTTTATGTGGTCAAGTGTAGTCTAATCATTTGTACCTTTATATTAATCTGAAATAAAAAAGAAAAAGAAAAAAAAAACATGCTCATCAGATAAACCCAGACTTTATGAGGGAGCATCAGGAAAGGGGCCCTTTCTTTGTCCCAGCATTCTGCATTGGTGAATTATAGACCTTGATATCGCCTTTACACCTTTGTCTGATAATAAAGCCAGGAGAGATGAAAGAGGAGGTCGGAGGTGAGGGACCTGGTGAGGACTTTTTTATGCACCTGGATGCAAATATCTGAAGACAAATCATCCTGTACTTTATTAGCAAGAAGACCATATGCTTCTTTTTGCTGTCAACGAAGTTTTATAAAATTTTAGACAACTGGAAGTGAAAGAATCTCAGATAATATAGTCTTAAACTTCTGTTTCCTCAAGGCAAAAGGAGATGATCACTTCTACCTCTTTATAGAGTTGAAATATATATGTAAGGAAAATAAGATGTATATAAAAGCAGATTATAAATAATTATACAAGTGAAAGTACTAGAAAATGTAATAGTCATATAAAATAAATGCATAGAACATATAATTATTTTCTTCTAATTATTAAAACCCTTAGTTCTCTGTAGAAAAACATCCAACACAGTAAAAAAATTTTCACATAATTACTATGATATCCCTGTCATTTTGTAAAAGTACAAAAGAGGACAAACACGAGATGGCATGGGAGAACACGCTGTTTCCGCCAAAAATACATAGATCCAAATTTTGGTTGAACCGACACTATGCTTTCCTATTGTGATTTTGTAGGTTCAGGGGTAATCAGAATGTGAACTGAAGCAAAAAACTTAAATGGCACACTACTGTGAACATTATTAAGAAAGAAATCAGAGAGGACTCCAAAACCAGATGCAAACTAATACTCTACAATGCCCTTTTGGCCAGTAGGTTAATAGACTGACATCAAAATTGGAAATAACCCATTAAGCTGTATCAGTTAGCTCTTGACATTTATACTTTTGAGTTTTATACTTGGTGAAGCAAATTATAAATCACAAACTAGGACACAAAAGACTTGCATTACAAGATTTTTTTTTGTGCACTGAGTCCCACGCCGTTCAGGAAATTAATTCAAAGTAGACAAAGAACAGGAGATAAGGGTGATGCCACTTTGCTCAGGAGAAAAAGTAGTTTTATAAACTTAATCTGCTTGATTTTACTCCAGAACAGGTGCAGCCAAAGGGAAGGGACAAGACAGGCAATGACTCAGGAAAGCCAGAAGGAACAGCCGCTCCACAGAGAAATTGTCCACAAGGGGATGTCAGACATGTTTATCAAGCATAAGAAGAACGATCCCAAGATGACGCCGAAGGATGGTTAAGGCATGAGAAGGCAGTAGAGATAGAATTGTGAAAGTTGTGTGTGGGAACAGCTTTTCCTCAAAGTGAGTCTTTACCCCAGGTGTTAAAATTCACCTTGTTAAAGATACTTTATAAATAAGGCCACTTCATAGTTGGGGGCCCGCTGGCTGCAGACAGACCTCCCCACCCCATCCTATCCTTTGTCCCTTGTGTGTTTTGTGTCATTCGTGTTCCTCTTCATTTCCCAACGTTTCCACTCAGATGATCTCCCCCTCCTAGTGCTGGTTCGCAAGAGTTGCCAAAATGAAAATCGAGCCACTAATGTTAAAAAATAAAAATAAAAATCTGACAAACAGAGGTGAGGGAAGCCATAAAGACAGGGTCCCCGCACTGTACACCTGATGGCAAAAGACACGACAAAACCCACAAGCTTGCACAAAGGCCACCGCACACTTACACAAAAAGGCTTTTTTATTTTTTAATTTCAAATTAACGTGAGGATACAAATGTTTAGGTTTCACTGCTAAGGTGAAGTCCAACTTGTAGTTGAGCCCTTCACCCAGGGGGTGTGCTGACACCTCACACTGTGTTGCCCTCCCTCTTACACCCTTTCCCCGTATCCCCTCCCCCTTGTTAGATACATTTGTGCTGCCTCATTCACGTGGAGTCAAAACACAAAAAATACTTTCACAAGGACATCTGCGCAGCAACTGCCGTCCAACCTCAAACTGACATCACCATGGTTATTGATCTCGTAGCCAAAGATAATTATTTCAGAACTATTATACAACCCTCCTCATTTTTTTCCTTTAAAAAGCTCTTCTTTTACCTACTTCAATACAAATATTGTTTACTATGTCCTGGGTATTCCCATTCCAATGCTTTATTCTCAAAAAAATATCTTTTCTTTCAGAAAGTCTCTCTGTTTGTTATTTAGGTTAACAGACAATAGTGTAAAATACTCTTTCCTTGTCAGTTAAAATGAAGTAATTTCTTAAATTTATCTTAAAATGATATTCAAACTAGAAGATGTTCTGAATTGGTTTAACTCTATCTTTGAGCTCATCTTGTGAGTTACATTTGGGAATCTCACGGAAAGGATTCCTATAAAGCATGCATTCACTCAAATAGCAGTCACAGCACCTAAGTATTTCAGAAGAACCTTAGTGCAAGGCTGTAGCTACTGAGCAGACTCCTGCGTTTTCAAAGTTCATGGCATCAGATGAGACTTCTTATCTTCCCTTGCATTCCTCACTCTGAGCCCCTTCATTCTTCTCTTCCACAATCGCACAACCTTTTTTGTCTTCCCTTTCTCTTTTACCTATGAAATATAAGCTACCTGAAACATATCTACGTGCTATATTGTATTTATTTTAAAAGAAAAAATACTACCAACATACTACCATTGATGTTAAACACTGAACAAAACTCAACACATTTTTATACTTAGGTATATTTCACCTATTTTTCCCCACACAGGAAATAGATACAAAGATATTATCCATTTTATCATGCAAAGTAAACAGGAAAGTTTACTTTTATTTCTTGATGCATTTGCAATGAGCTGAACCACAAGGACTACATTTGACCAAAAGTTAAAAACATAAGTTTACCACAGATACTAAAAAACCCCACAAAACCCAACAGCATATAAGCTGAAACTTTAGACTTTTCAGTTAGATTTTTAACTATGTATCCTAGAGGATAATCTATCTTTTCTTAATCAAAAAAGAAATCAAACATTTCCTAAAGAAGTCATTTGGCCAAAATATTGCTTTCCACATTATCTACCACCTGGCATTGTGGTAGACACTTTATAGATGTTATTTAGCTTAATTTTCTTTACCCATCTAATGATGTAATGTATCACCCAGGCTCAAATCACCCAGTAAGGGACACACCTAAAATTGGCCATTAAATTCCAAAGATTCTCTTTTTGTCTGCTAAACTATGAAGTTTAAATAACAGGAATTACTATTATATATAGCAGTGCAGATAGAGCATCTGTTTTATAGACTAGCTCTACTCATTAAGATAATGCTATATGTTTTGTGAAACAAAGATATTGAAGACAGATTTCAACCTATGTCATCTCTTATATAAATTCCCTTTCCTGGTCCAGAGGTGGAGAATCAGTAACATTCCAGAGAAACCAAACACAAATGAATAACAATGTGCTAATGCCTATGGTTAGGTGTTAAAAAAAAATTGGTAATACTATGTGGGAGAACAGTCCGAAAATGTGTGTTCAAGCACCAAGTGGGACACTGTCATTTGACATAGACAACTTGCTCCATAGAAACAAAGAAATAGATGCACATGTGTGTGTATATTTATATATACCCATGTATATATGCACACAAATGTATGCATGGCAAGTGGTTTATATTTTTTTAAAATTCGGGAGCCTAAATGCTTCTCAATAAAGTTAAGCTGTTTATGTTATATTTACCTAAATAAATGTTATAAAACTATTGAAATTATCATCTAAAATATATTTATGATTATGTATAGATGGATGTTAAGATTTACATGTTCATATTACAAAATAATACATTCTTATTTAATAGCTCAGAGTGTCATCTAGTAAAATATCCCATTTTAAATCCCACCATCCATGTTCCTAACTTCCTCAGAGGTAATTATTTTCAACAACACACATCTTAGTTTAAATATTTCTATATCTATCTTACTTCTTAAATACATGAAGAGAGAGAGAAACTATAATAAATCCAAAATGTTTACCATGTTATGGAAAAGTTTATTATTTTTCTTTACATTTCTATATTGTGTGAGAAAAATATTCTCTTAGAAAAACTCAATTGATGACTGCAAGAAAATGAAGCACAATTGTATTCATGCTTGATATTTAGGAATTATAAAAGTGTTATACCTCTAAACTACAGAATTAATGGATCAAAAGCTAATTAAAATTCTAATTAAAAGTAGCAGTTTTTATTCTGAATTCTAGATAGCATTCACTGCTTACCTGAGTGACTTCTAATTTCCCACAAGTTAAACTACAAATTTTCCATCTCCTCACATGTAAATGCAATCGCAATAAGGAGTCAGACACCAAGATTGCCAGGTTAAACAAACAGATGTCACCTCAGTCTGAAGACAGCCCCTTGTGGACAGCTACAAACAACCAGGCCGTATACTATGTCAGGAAACATAATGGTTTGTTTTCTAAATATGAGCATCAAAAGGAACAAGTGATGAGTCAAGTAGGATCTTAAAACTTTTCTGCAAGTATTGTTCTATTAATTAACATTGTGTCTGCTTCCTACAAGTAAAGACCTAAACTATAAAATAAAAATACAACAGCTCTTACTAAAAACTGGGCCCATTTGGAAAAGCACTAATATGATTTCTTTCTGCCTCGAGCAGAGTCTCAGTAGGCAGCTCAGCTCTAAAGGACAACACTCCCAGAAGGCATTTAGTCATACAGATACGCTGGAGTTAGCTAAAACACAGTTTTACAACTATTTAGTATATGTCAAGGCTAGATATTTTAAATAAACACAGTTGTTTTATGTTTCTATCTAACTGTACAATGAAAAGGAATTTGAAATAAGCACAGCAAATTATGCTCCCAATTAAATACACGTGTTTAACACATGTTCATTTATATCAAACATGACTTTAAGCTTTAAAATATTTCAGAAACTATTTATAATACCATTGGATATTCTCATTTATTAAATATTCAAACAGGATTTTAAAAAATATTCAAAGTAACTAACAGAAATACCCACTTAAGAATATGACTAATTCACTTTTTAAAAAATATCTAGTAAGGTAGATATTTTTAGGTAGTAAGAAAGGGTCTCCCAGGGAAGGAGGATAAGGGCAAGACACCCAGGCCCCATCTCAGTGCCACCCACCTTAATTTTGTCCCTGATGATTGCTCACACCTGAAGAGGAGGGACCACTCTACTAATCTACCAATCAGAACTTTGTATGCCAACTGCAAAAAGATGTAGATGACTCTCTTAGCCTGATAACAGGTACAAGAGAGTCTTGAAGGTGACCTAAAACAGCCCTAAGACTAATTATCATGTGGTTCACCCACCTCGAGTTCTCTGAGAGGCTCATAGGAAGTCCACATGCACAGTAAGACTCTGGGTCCAAGGTCACCCTGAACCACGAGAGCCTGACCCAGGCAGTATAAGGGAGAACCACGGGCTGTAGCCAGTGCCCTAGTGGTGAAGGCCTGTTCTCTGACCATAGTGAATGTGTCTTGCTCTTTAAGCCTGTATCTCGCTCTTACTCTGTAAACTGACCTTTCTCTTCCTCAATAAACTTTGTTTCCTGCTTACCTTACTTTGGGGTGTCTGGGCATTTTTTGACCAAGAGCATTAAAAGAACTGAGGACCCTGGCAGCTGCCTGAAACCCCAACATTTTAGGAGACAGGCAACTGGGCTTGAAACACAATAGGAAATACTAACATTGAGTTTTACAGGTTCCTCTAAGAACAAGCATATGTGGAGTGTACAAAGCGTATCAGGCAAATGTTATTCCAAGGATGCCAGTATTTGTCCATCATTTCCTTAAAATAAGTTATCTCTTCATATTAAAAATGTTTTATCTTGATGTTTTTGGTTCCTTATTCTAATCAATGCATCTTGCAAAATAAAGGTAACTTAAAATGTTTTAATCAAAAATGTTTAACTTTTAATGGCATTAAACTCACATAAATATTTTTAAAATTTAGGTTTGTGATGCAAGGAATAAAAGATTCCATAAAAAATGACTCCTCCATAGCATTTTTTGAGAAATTAAATTTCAGTAGATGTGTAAGAAAATCTAAATTTGCTACTTGCCATGTTTCTGATTTCCAAATAAAGAGTCATTTTAATCATATTGATACAGGGTTACCCTCTTTAGGGCCGGATGGGGACCTCATTTTCTAGGCTTGCACGAGCTCAGAAATCAGCCTCTTCCCAGATTCCCATTTCCCGGCACAAACAGGCCCTTTGCAGGTCACACTCTCCAGCTCAAACAAGGTCACCATAGAAGCAGCCTGAGTGTCTCATCCGGGAAGTTCCTCCTGGAGTACAGAATCCACACCCTAATGCCTCGTCTGTGGCAAAGACTGCAAGGACCACACTCCTTTGCTAACTTTAGGATTCCTTTCTGCCTGCAGGCTCCTGGCCAATTATGACATGTTCCAGACGTATATTCCCCAAACCCCACTACAGTATATAAACTCCTAGACAGAGGCCCACATAGGATTCCCACTCAGGTTCCCCCTCTATTGCTAGAGGTTTGTTCCCCTCTTCCACTTATCTATCTCTGTCCTTTTACTTGCAGCCATGGTCCGTGGTTTCATTCTTTGAACCCTGAGATCAAGAACCCAACACAAAAAATTCTGACCTCAGAATGCACCAAGATTAAACTTACATTAAAGAGTACTTTCCATTTCTAAAGAATTTGAAGAATGTAGGTTAAAAGATTAATTTCTACTTCATGGAGAGGGAGAGAGATGGGATTTCATAAGAAAATACTCAAAGAAAAAAATATCTTGCCTCTATTTTCTCATGAGTTTTCCAGGGAACATATCAGGTATCTGCCTCGGGGTTAGGCAGATTAACTTTAAGAATAACACAGGTAGCTTTTGCAAAAGAAAAAATCAACACAGTCTCTAAAACTGAAATGTAATCTGAAATCATTGAATCATTCCACTGTTCTTCCTTGGGAAAAAAAAAAGCCAACCTGATGTGAATGCTATTGCTATCAGTGTTTGTATTTAGCTAGTAGTATATTAACATAGATTCAGAAGGAATTCAGAGTGAAACACACAGAAAGACCACGTATGCGTTCAGTACTCAGATGCCTTGTGTTATGCACTGAGCTAATGGTAGAGACATACGAATAAGCAGAAGCAAGACAGATGCAGTGAATCCCTTTATGAAGATCATGCCCAATAAAATTTAGGCAATGGAAGATGTAGAATAAAAAAATCACGTATTGAGACTTAAAATTGAAATAAGGGTCAGGAGATGTATACTAGAAATCCCAACTTAGTTTGGGGGACTCAGAGAAGGACTGCCAAGGAAAGTCATGTTGACACTAAGGAAATATCCCAATGAGTCAAGTGGAGAGGGAGGGGATGTGTAACAGTTCAGAAATGAGAGACAGCAAGATGACGCTGAGGAGCTGAAGAATGTTTTCGATAGAGGAAACACCAGAGAAGGTGTGGGTTTGCAGTAATAATGGATGAGGCTGCAGAAGGCAGCAAAATGCAGAAAGATGGAGGTTTCCCCAGCCTTGATCAGGAATGTAGATTGTACGTGCAGGATAAGGGGGAGCCATAGTGTTTTTAGGAGACAGACATCAGCAGAACTACTTTCAGGAAGGATCACTTCCTGAGTGGGGAGAATGACATATACCTTGGTGCAAAACTAGGGTGTGGGTTTGGTGTGTGGGTTCCTTAAAGAGACTCATTAAAAATCATCCCAGTTAAGTAACGACAGTAATTTAGATGAGCATATTATGAACAGGAAGAAAATGGATGAATTCAAAAAGTATTTACAGAAAGGCTTTATCATTGATTGATCATTGGGGAGCCGAAAGAAGTGATGGTGAACAGAGGGCAGGATACAATAAATCCCAGGCTTATTACTGCTTGGGCAATGGGAAGATGGTCATGACATCCACTGAAATAAAATGCTATCAAAACATGCCCTCACATATTCCATTATTTTCTCATCTTGCTTTTCTTCAGAGTACTTATCACTTTCTGACTATACAAACACATACACAGAAAGTGTTGACTATCTTTCTCCTTCTCTAAAACATAATTTTCATGTGTGTAGAGATATTACTTGAATGCTGGTTCTCTCTCAGGACACAAGAAGTTTCAGGTTGGGAGATGATTGGTTTGAGTTGTCTCCAAAGTATACAAAGACAGGTGTCTGGCAATTGTATGAGATGCCAGAGTTCATGGCTCAGAAGAAAGGGTGGACCTGGGTTATGCATTTGGAAATCACAGGCTTATAGAGAAGGAATGAAACCATGGAAATTAAGGTAGGATGAGAGAAGAAAGATCTGAGATTCCCACATCCTGAGATCCAAGACCTGAGAAAGGAAGATGAGCATGAGAGAGAGAGACAGTGAATACAGAGGACCAGGAGATAATGGTGCCAGGTAAGTCAGGACACAGGAATTGTGTGTTGTTTAAGTTTCTCATTTGGGATTCACCTTGTTTAAAACCAAATGTTTACTTGTCTTTTTCCCCAACAAATTCACAAGTTGATTTTGCTCTTAGACTTAGTTAATTGTACAAAGACTAATTATACTTAAGTACTGGCACCAAACAAGGCCAAGTGCATAATTTTCAGGGCCCAGTGAATAAAAATATGTGGTCCCTTATTTAAATATTATTAAGAATTAAATACGGGCCCAGCCTCCTGTAAAGGTCATATACCCATGAACTAGCCCTGAAAAGAAACTTTACCCTTAAATTTCAATTAATTTTAGATCAATTAACAGGAATATGTTATTTTTCACTAAAGATGTATACTATTTCATCTGGCCAAGTTTCTTAAACTTTGAGTAAACAAAGGAAAAGAATTCCTTCCAGTTATTAGAGTTAAGAGCAGCAAGTGTAATAAGGTCCTTAAAAGGGTATCGATTTGAATAGAAAATACAGATGATTTCAATCAGTTAATAAAAAATATGATAATGAAATGCTAACTTCCATGTATGAAGAAAATTAGAAAAGAAATGTGTGTCTTCTGAGATATATACACATAACACATTCAAATAGCCAGTTAATTTGTGTTGTTTAATCACATACCAACAAATAAAAAATGGTGACTCAGTAAGACTATATTCCCTTTCTAGAAACCTAAGATTCGAAGCATTTTCATGATTGAGTGAATTAGGACAATTATATAAAGCTTTGGTGTCCAGGGAATCCCTTGGTTGTTTAAAACGAATCCTGCAACTCCAATGTCCTTACCACTGAATCAAAGCAGTAGGGACAGCCACTTGGGTTTTCTGCCAAGACCCTAGAACTGTACATTACCCTTTTGTCATTTCTTGTTCCTCTGGAAGACAGCCTTGATGTTTTTTTTGAATATCATTTCATTTGCACATGAATGTTTCCAAGGAACACCCAGCATGATTTTTCCTGGTACTGTAGACAGCCCTGGGGTCTGTACCTGCTGCTCAGACTGTCCACTCTGAGTCTAGGAGATGTACAAAACCCAGCTCTTTCTGACTTATGGTTCAGTTGTAAAGAAGTTTCTCAGCCAAACAATTACGTGAGTAACAAAGCAAAATGTGTTAAAAGCTATTACACTTTGATGGTCAAATTAATTTGCTTCTAGATCAACCTCATGGGTGTCTGAAACTGACCTAACTGACCTAGGTACTTTTTAACTGCATATTAACTGGACAACAAAGCTGTAATTAGCATCTTAAATTGGAACAAACTTCAAAACCTGTCAAGGCATGTACCTAATGACACCATTTGAAACCAAGTCATTTATCAAACTAGACCAGGGAAAAGCTGGTCTTGTCACTCTGAATACTTAGATTCACAGGCAAACAAGAGCATAAGTCCTCCCCTTTTATTATGAGGTATTTAGAAAGTGCTTAATAATAATAATCATAATGAGTACATTATTGTAAGGTATCATTAGATAAAAGCTTTGCATCTGATTTTATTAAAAATATAACCTTGAAATATCATGACCAGAAAAGTTTTTACTATGAGTTTAAGAAAAAGAAAAAGCTCTTTCGGTCCCATTCTGTGAAAGATTTTGTAAGCTATAAATTTGCTGCTAACTATAGAATTTTGCTCATTTTAGAGTCAAGAAAAGAATATTTTAGAGTTAAGGAAATACATAGCCAGCAGAAAGAGAGCATTTGTGCTGCCATGAGTCTGAAGAAATGAAGGGGCTACAATTACCTAATTTTGTTTTACCAATCCATTTCTTCATTTTTTTTTAATTTCAAATTAATATGAGAGTTCAGACAATTATATTACATTGTTCATGTTTGGTAGGTAAAGTCCAAATTGTAGTTGTGCCATAAGGGTGTGCCATATACACTTACATTGTGCCCATTAAGTGAGAGCACCCCGCTCTCCCTCCCTCCTCCCCCAACCCCATGGGAGTTAACGGTGTTTTTCTCTTGTGTGAGCATGGATTTGTTCATCTACTCATTTCACATTATTTTTGAGTATATTAGATACTTGTTTTTCTATTCTTGTGATACTTCACTGAGGAGAATTTTCTCCAGCTCCATCTTAATATTGAAGATGTAAAATCTTCATCTTTTTATGGCTGAATAATATTTCATGGTATAGCCATACCACAGTTTATTAAACCATTCATATGTTGATGGGCTTTTGGCCAACCCATTTCTCAATGGGTCAGTTACATGTGCCTTTGGGCAAACCTGTTTTAATCCAAATAGTTAGGGAAAAAATAACATCACTGAAGTCACACAGCCACAAGGGCCCCCCAGTGCTCAAAACCAGACATACCAAAAAAAGCTACCCAGCAATTCACACTCTCTCTGTTTGTAGCCATGGAATTCAGTAATGGCCCTGGAGACTACTTCTGTGTGCAGCTGTGCTTGAAAAACCGAATGTGAGACCAGTCGTCCTCTTCTCCCTGAATGCCATTTTCTTTTCAAATGGAGCCTAAAGAGGACACTCAATATGTGAGTTCTGGAGCATTTAACCGTCTTTGGAGAGTTTTGTTCAGATTCACTACCAAAGTATTACCAAGACGTCACATCATCCATAAACTAACAGGTGACACTTGATTCCCTCTACTTAACATGTATGAAGTATCTCATGTGAGACAGATAATGTACGGATGATATAAAATATAGGGCTATCAGTGTCAAGAGGTGAAAAATTAATTTTGTGTGACAGTATTTTCATAGATTGCACTCTACAAAAATCTCAAAATAAAATAGTACATGGTACAACAGGCATAGTTTATACCCACCATGTTTATATATGTGTGTGTGTATGTAGCTAAGTCTTTAATCTCACAGTCATTTAATGAAATGTCATTGAATTCGTATTTACAGCTTACAAAAACTTTCACAGGCACATTATCCCTCAACAATGTTAAACATTTTTAAATATATGTATTTTTGTGTTTTTTTTTAAGTGCTGCAGTTATCCAACTAGTGATTACTAAGAGACAGATCTTGATTCATTTCACTGTAATTTTTAGACCTTAATTTAAGGCAACAAATAATTATTGGAATTGTTCATGGATTTTTGATAATTACAAATACAATTGATTTTGGAATAAAAGGTTTTAAATCCTCCAAATTTAATGATATTACATGTTGTGTGTTTAGTACATAGCAGAGGGTCTCAATGGTGTTTTACGACCTGAACTGCAATGACGATTGTGGAATTTGTTGTGCAATTGACAGCCACATGACTCTGGTAAACAGGAACCTCGTCAAACGCGACTTTTCTCAGTTGTAAAACAGGAGCAAAAATACCTACTCTACTCACTGCACTGGGCGTGATGAGGCTCCAATTAGCCAATGTGTGTGACAAAGCAGTTACATTTCTACACATGCAACAGCTATTTCTGTTTAGTTATGTAAATCAAGAGACTTTTAGCTTTTATGAAGTTTCCTTTGAATCATGAACTAGCACACCTCTACCAAAAAAAAAAAAAAGAAAAAAAGAAATAGCTATTTTAGGTTTTACATTTGAGGAAATCTTACAGATGTAACTTAGTGTCCTCTTGATAACAGCATGTTCAAACTGTTTAATATTTTTGAATGACGTGACAGGTAGAAAAAAACAAAATAAATTAAAAAATAAAATATTACCCATTTCAGGTAAACCTTCATTCAAACTGATCATAATAGATGCAGAGAATGTGTCTGAGAATTTTTAAAAATGCTACTTGGTATGCAAAAATGA
Source organism: Arctocebus calabarensis (assembly GCA_963573935.1). Taxonomy (NCBI): domain Eukaryota; kingdom Metazoa; phylum Chordata; class Mammalia; order Primates; family Lorisidae; genus Arctocebus; species Arctocebus calabarensis. The sequence continues at coordinate 39,648 of CAUYON010126362.1, forward strand.
AACTCTCTGAGACTACATTGTTGTCAAGCATCATTTAGTTTGGGAGCATTTTGAATGGATTATAAAAAAAAATTACTCAATTCTCCTTGAATACAAAATGCTTTAATTTACAGTTTAAAATACTTCAGCCATAATCTCATTAACATTTTAGTAGAATAGTTTTACTCTTTTGAAATTAAACAAATACCATGAAATAAAAGCTTTTAGTAGTTTGAATTTATTTATTTTATTTCTAAAAGCATTCTTATGTAAGACAATTATTTCTAAAGAATGAATTAAGAAGAAAAAGCTTCTTTAAAAAAAAGATTTTCCCACTTTATCAGGTAATAAAATCTATTACCCCTGAAATTATTTCACTTAATTCTCACTTGCTCCCATATCCCAGTCTCCATTTTCCTGAGTGAAATTTAATAAATCTCTCAGTCTGGGATTAAATTTTACTGTTTTATGAACTGTTAAATTGCATTGTATTCTTATTAAAGTTGGCACTCTCTCACTCGTAGACACACTCTCAACTCTGCCCTGGGGCACAATTAAACAAACAGCAGAAATTTTGTTTTCATCACTGGAGAATCTTCCAACAGGGAGCAATTGATGAACTTCAGCAAGTCATTTAACTATAAACAATGTGCACTTAATAACACTCATAAGCCTTGAATTACATAAACTATATATTAAAGAGGATAATACATCAAGTGAATGATAATCCCCACATCAGGAGTTCTGATTTAGTTAAAAGAAGATAAGTAGTGAAATATTTTGTAATATATTAAAATGCTTTAACTACATCACTTACCAGTACACTTTCTATACAACTTACTGATGTTTAATTATTTTTCTTACTCTCACGATGTGTTTGCTTTTTAATGCCAAGAATGAAGCTCATATTTGTGGTTCAGATGCCAATTACACACAGAAAAATCTACTAAAGCTTATACAGTGATTAAGTAAATGACAAAACATTAGAAAAGATGCATTTGAAAAAAGAAATCATAAACATCTTCTTTTCCATTTGCAGACCACTAGAGTAGACTTCCAAACTTCATCTGTGAGAATTTCAATTCCATTAACACAGGGTTTCAAAAACCAATTGCTGGATTTATAAAACAGAGTCTGCAGGAATTTAGATTGTGAAGTTACGCAGGTAGTAACACAGCTTTTATTGTTTGAATCTGGGCTTATGTCTCCTTCAGCCAGTGTTTTTCAACCAGTTTTTTAATCTCATGACACACTTAAATTATGTTCATTTTTTTAAAAAAGATTAAAAAATACTTTAATTTGAACTTCTTTTGCAAATAATTTAATTAATGATCTTTAAAAATTTTTGCCACACACTTAAGCTCCTCTCAAGGCACACCAGTTGAAAATCACTGCCTCAGGCAAATTGCTTCTCCTCTCTTAACCTTAGTATACTAATCTGCGAAATAGAATAATAATTGTGTTTACCTCAACTGGGTGTTGATAAAATAAGTTAAATTTAGTCTCACTTTAAAATATTTTTTTCTTTGTATTTTTTTTTTTTTTTTGAGACACAGTCTCATTTTGTCACCCCCGGTAGAGTGATGTAGTGTCACAGCTCATAGCAATCTCAAAATCTTGGGCTTAAGCAATTCTCTTGCTTTAGCCTCCCAAGTGGCTGGGACTACGGGCGCTCACAACAACACCTGGCTATTTTTTGGTTGTAGTTGTCATTGTTGTTTGACAGACCCTGACTGGGTTTGAACCTGCCAGCTTTGGTGTATGTGGTCTGTGCCCAGCCGCTAAGCTACAGGAACCAAGCCCCACTTTAAAATTTTGAATGAAATAATGCATGTAGAATGTGTCACTAGACTACACACTCAAGAAAACTTAGCTCTTATTACTACCACTATGTAGACTAGTCCAATTTTATTTAATGTTCACATTTTAATAATTCCATATATTCATGACTTTTCTTCCTTTCTCCACTGTATGCTCCAGGAAGGAGTGAACTTTATAGAACTTTGTAAATTATCCCATGACACATGTTACGTACTACATAAATACTTATTGATTTAATTGAAAAATGATTACCTAACCCTCAGTTCCCATATTTAAAAAACAGATTTCTTTTGATATGTAGTGTAATAAACAGTTTTAATACTAATTGATTTAAAGGCCATAAAAGCTTAATAACCCTATAATAAATATCAATGACAGAGTAAATGTTTTCTTTTCTTCTTCCTGTCAATCCTATTATGTCCTATCAGCAGTTTTCTGGAACTTGAACCTTAGCCACTTTTTCTTTTTTAATCAAGTAATAACTTAAAGTCTTTAGAAAATCACTTTTCAAAATTAAATGCATGTATACTAAAGATGTGTTTGCCTTTAAGGATACCCATTTGATTTAAGGATTATGAAAATTAAATTCTTAGTAAGCACAAACACCAATTTTTGGAGCAAACTTGATACAAATTGGCAGAGAGACAACTCTGTACAGGGTATTTTAAACTAATACACTGATCAAGCCTACTTGTCCAACAAGCTATCCTGCTCTTGTATTTGCAGTTAACTAGGGGAGAAAAAAAAAAGTCAAATTTTAAATTTAAATGTTGGCCACTTGAAAGAATTGTTTTCAGAGAGGACTAAATGTTTATTTTCATGCTAAGCCCACATAAACCTGACCTTTGTAAAGGGTCTATAAATCTTCAAAATGATGTTTAGTAGAACAGCTTCTGAGATTCGAGCTTGGCAAGAAGTCTTTGCTTAGGAGAAATTACATCTTTCATGTTTTCTTCAATTCCATGAATGTAACCATTGATATATGTAGATCATTGCAGAAATGGCAAACTATTTCTCTAAGAAATGTTATCTAAGATTCTTCCAGAACAGAGAAGGGAAGGCCATGCAGTAAATTTTGTTTTCTCTTGGTTCTTAATGCTCTTTTTGCTCTTGTGTGTGTTTGGTCTTGACTCTAATTTGTTTTCTAAATATTCCTGTGCCTCTCTCAATTTAATTAATTTTCTAACTACTCCCTTAGGGAAACTTATCTTTTACACTAGCTTGTCTGAAACAGTGCAGCAGTGACACCAACAAGAAATGGCATCACGTTGACCTGGGATGTTATTAAGGAACAGTAAACCTGAACGGGGGGAGTTTTCCATCTCCTGTTTGGTCCTCTAGTCTAAACCTTTCAAATGAAGGGCCTAGTTGCCCACTCTTACAGAAAGTGTTCTTTATTAACATTTTCCCCTAGTAGGTAAGGTCTAGGTGTTCAAAAAATAATTGAAAAAACACAATTTCAATTACAGTAATGTTTCATAAATTGCTTTTCTAGGAGGAAATGCGCTATAAAAATTAGTTTTGTTTATACATTAGGCACTTCTATCAAAAATCACATATTTTAGAATATTTAGTTACCATCTGGTCATATGCTATTGTTACAGTGTGGGCAACTGATACTGCTCTGTTCCTAATAACAAAAACCCAACATATCCATTAACTAAATGCACTTTTAAATTGGGTTTTTATTAGCATGTAGTCTAATTTCTCAGGGAAATCCGACAAGCTAAGGAAGAAATCATACCATGTTTACCATGTTATCGTGAAGATATAACTCATTTTCCTCCATGAGGAAAGATCTTAAATGGATGGCGCCTGTGGCACAGTGAGTAGGGCGCCAGCCCCATGTACCAAAGGTGGCGGGTTCAAACCCGGCCCCAGCCAAACTGCAACAAAAAATAGCTGGGCGTTGTGGCGGGCACCTGTGGTCCCAGCTACTGGGAGGCTGAGGCAAGAGAATTGCCTAAGATCAAGAGCTGGAGGTTGCTGTGAGCTGTGACGTCACAGTAGTCTGGGGTGGGGGGGCGGGTACAAACTCTGTCAAGAAGGAAGAAGGAAGGAAGGAAGGAAGGAAGGAAGGAAGGAAGGAAGGAAGGAAGGAAGGAAGGAAGGAAGAAAGGAAGGAAGGAAGACAGAAAGAAAGAAAGATCTTGAAAACTCTCCAGAGTCTGCACTGGGTAGATGAGATTTTAGATTCACACACACTAAGTGTGATTTTAGAGATGATCTTTGCTAACACTGTTACAGGGAACAGTGCCCTTAAATGGGTTCTTTTCGCATCTTTCCCATCTTGTCTCTTGCTCCTGATAGTGACCTGGTGGCGTCAACTATTCTGCAGGCTTCAGCCCGAGTTCATTTCAAAATAATTAAAGAGTGCTTCATTGCTGAGAAGATCAAGTCTCAGTTCCTCCATGTGCATCATGAGACCCTTCAACTACCCCTTCTTATGCCCCACTATCTCTGGCCCCTTTGAATTCCGTGATGCAGCCACACTGAATACATTTTCTCATCATACTGTGGCAATTCTAATTGTACATCTGTCTGTTTCCTTCTTGAAACTGTAAGTTCTGTGAGGACAGAGAGTACTGCCTACTTCGGTTATCATAGTTGAGGATGACGGGTCTGTTTGGTAAGTTTCACTAACTGTTAAGTAGTTAATTGAAAGGCCCCACCCAGGCCAGAAAGCTAAATGGTACAGAGACTGAATTAGAACCCAGACCCTGTATTCTAATCCACTGTACTGTCTCCTACAACACAGCAACTCAGTTTCCTTGTGCAAATTTGAGACGAGGGCTCTAAATACATATAAAACCTAACTTGGGAAACTACCTTCAAAAGAGATTGACTTTGATGCAAAATAAGGTTAACTCTTGGGTCGAGACTGTGGTTAATATTTGTATGTTAAGGTACAACTTTGGGGTGAAACTGTGTTACAGATTCATACAGGCTTATAACATTATATGAATACTTTTATAACTAAGTCTCAAATTCTGAAAATACACAAGGAAGGAAGATAAATTGATCATTTTTATCAACATAAACTTCATATCATCAATACCACATACTTATAGGAGGAGTACTCCAGATGGAGAAGGGGAAATGTTGTAATATGTCTTTCCCAGCAACTCTTTATTTTTGTTTATTTAGGCAAAGTGTTTCTCTGTATCACCTGGACTGGTTGTGAACTCCCACCTCCGCCTTCCAAGTGGCTGACTATAGATAAGCCACTGCACCGGCTTCCAGCAATAATTATTATTTTTTTTAATTTCTAAATTTGTATTTATTGTGGGAACATAATAGTTTTACATATTAATAGGATACATGTAATGTTTTGATATAGGCATACAAATGGAATTAATAAAACCAGGGTAATTGGGGTATCCATCATCCCAAACATTTATAATTGGTTTGTATTAGTAACAGTCTAGTTCCACCCTTTTAGTTATTTTAAGTAGACCATAACTTAATGTTGAAATAGTCACTTTGTGGTGCTTTCAAACATTGTTCACTGTATTTCAACAATTATATTTTTTGCACCCGTTAATCATCCCTGTTTTATCCCCTCCCCGTCCCTGCTACCCTTCCCAGGCTTTGGTAACCATCATTCTACTATCTGGTCCCACAATAGCAATTCTTGTAATATTTAGTTCCCACTTAGGAGTGAGAAGGTGCAAGAGTGTCCTTCTGTGCCTGGCTTATTCCACTTAACATAATGTTCTCCAATTTCACTTATGCTGTTGCAAATGACAGGATTTCATTGTTTTTATGGCTGAATAATGTTCCACTCTGTATGTGTACTGCATTTTCTTTATTCATTCATGTGTTGATGAACACTTAGGTTCATTCCAAATCTTAGCTATAGTGAATAGTGCTTCAAATAAACAGGGAATACAGATTTTTTTTTTTTTAATGTACTAATTTCCTTTGGGGTGGATAGTGGAATTGCTGGGTCATATTGTAGTTTCTATTTTTGGTTCTCTGAGGAATGTCCCTACTCTTCTGCATAGTGGCTGCCTTAATTTACATCCCCACTAACAGTGTCTGAAGGTTGCCCTTTCTCCATATCATCACCGACTTTCATTATTGCCTGTCTTTTTGACGATAGTCATTTTAACTGGGGTAAGATGATATCTCATTATAGTTTTGACTTGCATTTCACTTATGACTAACGATGAAAATTTTTTGCATACCTGTTTGCCATATGTATGTCTTCTTTTAAGAAATGTCTATTCAGTTCTTTTGTCCTTTTATATTGAGTTAGTTGAGCTCTTTATACATTCGCATTACTAATTCCTTGTCACATACGTACTATGCAAATACATATTATGTTAAACAATGTATACACATTTTAAGAAAGAAGAAAACTATGTTAAATTTGTAATACTGAAGTCACATTTGACTTCTGCAGTTACAAAAATTATTCAGCATGACTTGTACTTATCTTTTGATATTGATATATATTAAGTATTACAATTTTAATATGTTTTTCTCCTGTATTAGAATAGGCATACATTTTTTGGCACTTCTGTATTTTTGCTCATTTTGTGAGCTGTCTTTTTACTTTGCTGATTTTTTTTTCCTCTTAACTTAATGTAATACTATTTGTTGAATTATGCTTTGGTTGCCTGTGCTTTTGGAGTACCACTCAAAAAATCCTTATCCCTATACCAGTGTTCTGCTCTGTAGTACAATTTAAAGTCAGATAATGGAATTCCTCCAGTTTTATTCCTTTTGTTCAGGATAGCTTTGACTAATTCTAGTCTTTTGCACTTCTGCATAAATTTTAGTATATATTTTTTCTATTTATGTGAAGAATGTCATTGGTATTTTCACAGGGATTGCATCAAATCTATAGATCGCTTTGAGTAATGTGAACATTTTAACACTGTTCTTCCTTTTCGTAAATTTGTAAAATCTTTCAATTTTTTTCTATCCTCTTTAATTTCTTTCACCAATGTTTTACAGTTTTCTTCATAAAGATCTTTCACTTCTTTGGTAAAGTTTATTCTTAGGTATTTTATTTTATTCATAGCTATTGTAAATTGGGTTAATTTATTGGTTTCTTTTTCAGATTATTATTGGCCTATAGAAATACTACAGACTTTGTACGTTGATTTTGTATCCTGCAACTAGACTGACCTTATCAATTCAAATACTTTTCTTCTGGATTCCTTATGTTTATCTAGATATAAGATTACATTTTCCACAAACAAGAATAGTTTGGTTTCTTCCTTTCCAACTTAGATGTCCTTTATTTCCTTTTCTTGCCTATTTGTCTAAGCTAGAACTTCCAGTACTATGTTAACTAACAGTGGTGAAAGTGGGTTTCCTGGAGGGCTTTCAGTTTTTCCTCATTCAGCATTATACTACTTCTGGGTCTATCATATATGGTTTTCATCATGTTGGGGTAAGCTTCTTCTATAGTCAGTTTTTGAGAGTTTTTATCATGAACAGATGAATTTTATTCTATATCATTACAATTGAAATTATCACATGATATTTATCTTTCATCCTGTTGATACGATATATCACAGTGATTGATTTGTGTGTGTTGAACCATCCTTGCATCCCTGGGATGAATCCCACTAGATCGTGATGAATAATCTCATTAATAATTGCTTTATATTTATTTTCTTTTATATATATGGGTGGTCCAGTGTTGGGTGTATATACATTTAGAATTATTACATCCTCATGCTAAATTGATCTATTTATCATTATATAATGACCTTCTTTGTCTTGAAAGACATCTTGAAATCTATGTTATCTGTTAGAGTTTATCTTTTAAGGTGTTTTTCTAGATCTTATAGGCATGCTTTATTCTTTTTTATTCTTTTTGGTCTTCTGATTGTGTATTTTTAAATAGCCTATCTTCAAGCTAACTAATTTCTTCGGTTGCTTGACCAATTCTGATGTTGAGCATACTGAAGCCTTCATTTATCAGTTTGTCAATTGAATTTTTCAGATCCAAAATTTCAGCTTGGTTTTTTTTAAGTTAAAGTCTTTCTGAACTCCTTCTCTGTGTTGTCTAGAAGTTCACTGAGCTTCTTCAGTATAGTTATTTTGAATATTTTTGTCCAAAAGGTTACATATTCACATCACTCTGCTAAAGGATAGGGAGGACTGGCATAGGCATTACAAGACTGTCTTTCTGACACACTTCTCTGCCTTTGTCCTTGATATACTGTTAAAACCAGGTATTGTACTTGCTCACCTAATTTTTGGTTTTTCTGAAGTTGCTTTCTTGCATGGATGCTTGTTAAATTTACTGTTTCTTTGGAGAGATAATGGCTGGAGGGTAGGGTTCTATTTTGCCATCTTGCTCCACCCTCTTCTCTTAGGAACTCTTAATTGGCTATTTTCTTCTATTTTTACTTACCAAAATAATTCATCATTATCTTTCATTAGATAGCTAAATTTGTATAAATTCTAAAAATATTTTGTGGCTTCAATTTATGAATCCAAAAACGTTAATTAAAGGATAATATGGAGAACATTCTTAAAAATTAGACAAATTTTAATTAACAAAATCACTACATCCAGTAGCATAAAACTAATTTTCAATTGATTTTATTTATACTATCATTTTTATGTATCCTATAATATAAATATTCCATGTTTCTACTTTATATAGTAGAAAACCCCAGCAACACCTTACTAAATCAGGAAACCATTATCATAGAGGAGAAATATAAGCCACACATTTTCACTACCATTCGTCCTCCTGTTTCTCTCTGTAATATATGAAATCTAATTGATTAGTAATTAATAATGTTTAAAGAGTACTTTAAAAGTAAAGACAGAAAAATGAAATATGTGTTCTAAAGCATCATATTTGGAATCAAATACTTCTCTCTCATGGATTGGTTCATAATTATGTGTCAAGTTCACTTTCCACCAAAAGACTTTAGACCATCAATAACATATATGAAGAACACATCAGATTATATTATGAGTTTAAACTCTAGATCTTAGGAAAAAACAAATTGATTTCTTCTCTTAAAGTTCTCTTATTATCTTAGGAATCTTACGTTTGTAGGAACATTGTAAAAGAAGTGTTTTTGGAAGCAGGATAATAGTGATAGTTGCATTATTTTATATCTTGGTTTAAAATGCTCAGTTTTATAATGTTGCAGACCAAACAATTCAACATTTGCCAGCTGGTATAAGTCCTTATATACGTTTCTATCATGGGTCTAATAATATTTTCCCCTTTAGAGCTTTATGGGAAATAGTTCCAAAGTATGTTCATGAGCATAATTAAAAACAACTTAACTATGAGAAGAACTTTGGATTTATAGTGTACTTTTACATACATAATATTATTCCTCCTATTTATTACCATTTTTGTGTTAGTATTGGTATTCTGAGACTTTCATGTATGATCTGGGGATAAATCAAATGGCTTCCTAATTCTATAATTTCTGTTATCATTAAAAATTCTAACAAATGCAAACAATGTAACCTAATCATAAATATCCTCATATTAATCTGAAATATGTTAATTAATTTATTAAAAATAAAATTAAATTAAATGTTACATAAAAGAATTTAAAGACAGAAAGAAAACCTATATTCCCACTGGGAAAGGAGATATAGACAGCACAATAAAAGATAACTGAAAATTTCACAGTTCTAAATTTGAATTAGAATTATCAAAATAATCTATTGATATGTTTTATTTTATAATTAAAAATGAAATGAAATAATTTTTTTTTTTTGAGACAGAGCCTCAAGCTGTCACCCTGGATAGAGTGCTGTGGCATCACAGCTCACAGCAACCTCCAATTCCTGGGCTCAAGCGAGTCTCTTGCCTCTGCCTCCCAAGTAGCTGGGACTACAGGC
>CAUYON010126364.1:0-22297 GCA_963573935.1 Arctocebus calabarensis
TCCCAGCTACTCGGGAGGCTGAGGCAAGAGAATCGCTTAAGCCCAAGAGCTGGAGGTTGCTGTGAGCAGTGTGACGCCACGGCACTCTACCCAGGGCAATAAAGTGAGACTCTGTCTCTACAAAAAAAAAAAAAAAAAAAAGATTTAGCTAGTATCCCTTATGTAGAATTTCCTAATTCAGAGTCCATTTCTAGGTAAGTATTAAAACATTAGAGATATATATTGAAAAAGTCATTAGCTGCCTTAGATTGCCTCTGAGTATGCAATCCCGAGCTTCTTCCTTAGTCTGTAGCTTCCTCATCTGGCCTTCATACCTTCCTGACTGGCCTTTCTGCATTCAGTCCTGCGTCTCAAGTTCATCTTCCACATAACAGCTACAGTGATCATTCGTAAATGTAAGTCAGTATAAGTTACTCTTTTGGAATGAAGTTCATCTGCCTTTTTTTTTTTTTAAAGGAGAAAGTAGTTTAGATAACTTTTAAGGTCAACCTAATATTCAAAATTTATATATGTTTATGGAAAACTACCATATTTTCTGTTCGCTTATCCAGGTCCCAATCCATTTGTTTATTTAGCAAATGTCCATGGAGCATTATAAATACAAAAGAAAAGTGGTGGACAATGTCCCTGCCCTCATGGAGCTGACATTTCCCTCAGGGAGTAGATGCTGGAAACTAAAGAAGCGACAGAAACCCAAGCTGTTCGTGGAATTTGGTCAGTACAGCAAAGGGAATGAGCAGGGGGATTTGAGGGACTGGGGTGTGAGGTGCACACATGGGCTGTAAGGGGAGGCTTCTCTGCAGAAGTGGCATCTGGGTCAGCACTGGGGACAAGAGCAAGTCTCAAGTTCAAAGTTGTCAGGGACATGAGAGGCAGAAGGAAAGCAAGTTCACAGGCTCAAGGTGAAACAGAGCTTCTAGAAACATCTTTAACTTAGGATGCATGTGGCAAGAGCCCAGTTACCACATCATGGAGGGGGGAGAGGCTGGAGAAGTAGGCAGGACTGAGATCGCAGAAGACCTTGGCGACTGTGGCAGGCAGATGAACTTCATTCCAGAAGAGTAACTTATATTGACTTACGTTTACGAATGATCACTGTAGCTGTTACGTGGAAGATGAACTTGAGAGGCAGGACTGGATGCAGAAAGGCCAGTCGGGAAGGTATTTAGATATTAGTCAGGGCGAGGGAGAGTGGGCTGGGGGCTGGGGCAGTGGTGGTGAGAGCAGAACTGGAGAGAAGGAAGTATGTGTAAAATGTGTATTGAGGGGCAAAGAAATAGGACTCAAGTGGGTGGGGAGTCAAGGGTGGGGGGAAAGAAGGCAACAGGATGAGCCCTTGACTTGGGCAAGTGGGTGGATGGTGATACCGTTGAATGGAGGGTGGGGGAAGAACCTAGAGATATAGGGCATTTGCCTGTTTGAAGAATGGGATATGGGGAAGGGGCTAAGAGTTCTGATATGAATATACTAAGTTTATACCAGGGTGCTAGAAAAATGGAAAGCTGTGCCATGCTATGGGCAGTAGCATTCACAAGTCCATTGCTGAAACAGCCTTCCTAGTGCTGGTGTGCAGACGGCTAGCCTGGGTAAGGATGAGTTTCCAAGCACCTGCATTCTGGGAAGGTGCATGAACTCTGCCAGACCTAAATACAGCAGGACTTCACTAAGGAGGATAATTTATACTTTTTCCTTCTATAATTTTAAAGAGTGTTAAGTAGCCATAGTTGAGGATGAAATAAGAGGAAAGATTCCCATTACTTTCCAATTGTTAAATTTCTTCCCCAAATTCTAGATTTCAGTCTTCTGAATTTAAAAAAAGTTTTCATCCAAGCACATTTTACAATAATACTTTTTTTTCTTTTTCATCTGTATCTGTGACTTTTTCCTCTTATCTTTCACCTAGGACATGTCTCAAATGTTTTTTTAATTTAGTTTTTGATTTTCTGTGTAAGAAGAAATACAGATTATTTCCTCCTTGTTTTTCTTTCTTTTGAATTCACCTGTGGCAATGTGGACAGGCATGGAGTTGAGGACAGGAGGGCAGGCCCGAAGCACTTCCCTATTCTTCCTCTGAGAAGCTTTAAGTTAACGATGAAATGATTTTATATTGAACAGTGACCTTCACAAAAATAGTCAGTGGTAAGGATGGAAGTCAAGAGAGTTTTGCCCAAAGACATGGTCCAAACGTTCACTTCTAGAGGCGGGATCAGATGTTCTCCCGTTTGACTCACCCAGACAGGATGTTGGTTAAATCCACCTGACAATTGTAATGACAGACCCTAGTCAGATCGAGTCATTCTTTGTCACCCACTTTCTACTCATCTGAAATAAACCTGTTTGTTGACTGGTATCCTTTCTTCCCGAGAGCAAAATGGTAAGATTTAGAGGTTAGATCTAGTGAGATATTTTAGACCCTCAGCTGGGACAGAAGACTTCCAACCGGTCTTCTGTTGTCACTTAGCCTGGACAGTATTGTGCTCTGGTAGTGACATGGCCTGGAAATGTGTCCTGAATCCCAACACATGCCAGCTGTGTGGTCTGGAACAATTCATTCCTCCTTGTGCTAGTCAGTTTCCCCCTTTGTAAGCTGGGAGAAAATATAAAACCTTATAACAGTTCCTTCTGTACCACGTGCTTCCCAGGAATGGAACAAAGACGGTATGAAATAAAGGATATTGTTAGGGGGACCTAACACAGCCCCCACATGATCCCTTTCCCTCTTCTGCCTCTCCTCCTAGAACAAAGACACATGTAGCTTCTCACTCCCGTTAAGTTCCTGCCAAGAGACGCTAACTTTTTTAACACACTTTCCAAAAGTTGGAATGTGCCCACCCCGTATAGCCTCCTTCTGTTCCCTTCCCTGGTGGGTCGTGGTGTTCCCTTTCAATAAAGCTGACCTAAACTCCTGGTCTCTGGGCACCATTGTTTAAACCTTTTAGATATGCGGATGTCCTCTTTAGCCCTGGAAGTTACTATACACAATATATTCATGACATTCCACCTAACACCGGGAGAGAGATGATCTTTCAAATTTCCTGAACCCGGTAGCTCTAGACTACACTGCACAGTGGCCGGTTGCCCCCTTGTTGAGAGGCCTTGAAGTTCAACTTCTTTCAACTCTGTTTGGTGCTCTTAGCATACGCCCACACTCCTCTCTTGGTGGAGCAGAAAGGCAGGTGTGGGGTGGATCTGAGCAGGAACTAGATCAGAAAAACAGACAGACCACGTAAAAACAAGAGGCTGAGTCGGTTTCCACGTCTGGACTAGCAGAAACCAAGCTGGTCCAGTATCTGAGAGATAAGGCTTGCTGCAAATCCTCGGGTCTGAACCCAGCACCCGCAGAGCTGATCCTGCAGCGGGCTCAGCTACTCCAGGAATTCTCATGGGATTCCTGCCAGAACTGGTTGCCAAGCAGAGGCAATCTTACGGAGGACACTGGGGCGGAATTATGAGGCAAGTGTATTATAAATGAGAACACAAATGCCCGCAGGTAAATGTAGCTTCAGTACTGGTCCAAGATGAGTGGCCGATCACCTCGGCCACTTCCACTGCCTCTTGACCACACTCCATCTTCCGTCTTTCCTGCAGTCTATTCACAATATAGCAGCCCTTCAAATACAAGTCAGATCCCATCACCCCTCTGCTCAGGATGCCCCAGCAACTCTCCATGTCTCTCTGTAAATGCTGAGATCCCAGCAGAGCCTGAGCCATCTGGAAGCCCCTCCTCCCTGCACCATCTCCCACTCCTCCTGGACCTTCTCTCCTGGCCTTCTCCTCACTCTGCCCCACCCTTATGACTACCTTGCTGTTGTATGGATGCCCTGAGGTATCTCTGGCCCCAGGACAGTTGTTGGGGCATGTTCTAGAATATTCTTTCTTCAGATATTTGCATAGCTAGCTCACTCACATATCAGTTCCCTGCTTACTATCCTTTTCCTAATGACACCTACCCTGGAAATCATATTTAAAACTGCAATTCCCTCCAGCCCCTGTCCCCTTACCTTCATCTGCTTCAAACCCTTTCTATGGCACTTAATGCCACCTGCAGGCTTTGCGACCATGTTACTGGTTAGGGCTTGCCTGCACTTTCTAAAACAGAGTGCATGAAGACAAAGGTCATTGTCTGTTTGGCATAACCCAAGCCTCTAGGACTCCTGTACATAAGAGACAGCTCATATGTATTTAATGAATGACTGAGCATGGAAGTCACAAAAACAGAGTAACCCAGGGAGGGAGGTAAAAACAGTGCAGAGACACAAAAACAAGGTCCTTCTCAAAGCTCTTTTGGAGCTTATGCACAGCAGGCAGCCAGTTCTTTTGTGTATGGTCAGGGGTAACAAAACCTTTTTCCCTTAGAGTGAGACCACTTTGGGAAAGCAACTGGGATGACATATGTTTGCATTTAAACCAAAGTAACAACAAAGGATGGAAGCCACTTTTCTTGATTTTAAACTTCAACTTGCAATACACAAGGATGTGCAATGAATGTCCAGAAACACAGCCATGCTGTTGTTGGAGAGTGTGCATATGCTCTCACGGTGACTGCTTTGAGCTGGTGCTCAAGTGTGTCTTCTGGGAATGTCATGTAAAAAAGTCACAACTCTGTCATGATACCTCATGTCTTTTATAGACTCCCCAAATTGTCTTTAAGTCCCTAGATCTGCAAAATGGGAGTCAAGACTGTTCTTTGCAGGTCTTGCTGGAAAAATGAGAGTCCAAGGACGAGAAGATGCACTCTAATCCCAGATCTGCCAAGAAGGGCAACATATCAGCCCTGAGCCTGGGTTTTCATCCTGAAATCTGATAGCCACGAGGGCAAGAAGTCCGAGATACACTATTTTTCTTCCTTTTCATTCTCAACCCCCATCTATTTTACGCCTCTTCCTTTCTCACTAAATGTTCTTAGTAGACTTCATCTTCTGGATTATTCCTGATGCACAGTTGTTCTACAACTCCTTCACCCCCAATTCCCGTCCCTAAGATTCAATCATTTCATCCTTCTTGTGGAAGCCATTGCAGAGATCTGCCTGCCTCACCTGCAATTGGCTGCAGCCTGTGGCAGCTCTGGGAGAAGCCCTGCTGACACAGTGAAATAAAGTCAGAGCGCCGTATTAATCTAAGTGGCTGTTCTTCACATTTAGGACTGCTATTATGCTGTTGATGGTTGGTAATAAAAGACCTTTTAGTGTGGCAAATCAAATAATCTTATACAAACATAAATGGGCCCAGACAATGATTATCCTAATGTAATTGGAGAATGAACTCTGATTATGGGTGTCAGTTCTTGCTTTTCTTAAGGTATTTTAAGGCTAATCTAGTGACTGATGGATTGACAGTTACTCTTTGTAAAGAGAGGAGTTGATCCCTAACAGGCTGCCTTTCTTACATTTGGCTTCTCTGCGCTCAACATTTTTATGAGTGTGAGGTTTGCAAGCTGCGTTGTGGACTTTGAAGAAGTTTCCAGAAATTTTCTGCCATGAAATACGATAGAGTCAAGATTGGGGCGAAAAAAATCAAGCCAGCCATCATATAAAATTTCCATAAGGCAACGTGGACTCATCACTCACTTGGGCCCCCAAGAGGAATGAAAGGAACCCCATTTAGGGAGGAAACATTTAGGATGTGATCAGGAAATGTTCCCTGGGAAACAATTCTCTATTTATCAGGGCAATAATTTTACCTGCCTGGGAAAAGGTTTCCATTTATCCTGGATAATGTCATCGCCCTATGCTAAATAACATATGGTTAAACCATATTTGTTGAAATTTAATAAGTACAATCAATATGTCTTCTCTGAATAGCTGCCTGTTTGGCAATAGAGATCTACTGTCCTACTGAACTGGAGTTGCCCGTCTTAATTACTTTAACTAGATAGTTAATTTAATGGACCTGGGTTTTATAGATCTGCCAATGGTGATTTTTATGTGTGGATAATAGCGGGCCAGCAGCGCACGCTTCTAAGGGACACACATTTCTTTGTGATCAGTCTCAGCTCCTCGATTTTATCTGGACTTTTCTCACCTTCCTCCTTCCTCAGTGAAGATCCTTTACCTCCTTTAGCCACCCCTTCCCCATCCCATCTTGGTTGTAGCCCCTTTACAACCTCTTTACCCTTCAAGGCTGAGAGCTCAAAGGCCAGCCTCATCCTTGAAGCCTCATCTGACTCCCCCCATGAACATGCCCATCTTCTTCTCTCTTCCTCTGTTATAGCAGCCATGACTTGCCCCACTTTGTGTCATCTGTGTCACTTACCTCCCTAAACATCCAGTAACCTCTTATCACAAAATGGGCACTCAGTAAGTGTCGAATGAGTGTGCACATAGGAGAATGAACCAACCTCAGTCTGCAGACGCTCTTGACCTAATGCTTTTGTCTTGTTAACTCTTGTTCCAGGAGTAGAGTCAATCTCTGAAATCCTATTTCCCTCCCCCCTATATGTTCAATGTGTTGCTGAGCTAGATAATTGCACTGAATTTTATCAAACATAGTAATGGGTTCGTGCTATGGAAGTAAGGCAGCCTCAGATAAGAACTGATTAATTCTATCTTCATGTGAGGGGGAGCTAACCTGAAAACAAGGAGATTGTTTAGAGTGTGAAGGTGTGAGACTATTCTGAAGCTGTTGGAAGCTCTTCAAGGGTTTGTTTTTGCTTTAGGGTGTGAGTTTCTCTCAGGTCTGTGAGCTGAATGGTTCACCTCGGTGCTAATTAGCACTGTCTTTTACTTGTATTTATACATTTGAATGATCGAGCAGCCCCCAATACATTATGAGTGCCTTGAAGAGAAACATTTAAGCCTATTTTCCTTATACCTCTTAAAATGATACAACTATGGTCTAAATTTAGGTAGAAATTTGCTCAAAATTTCAAAATCCTACATCAGAAATTTAGGTAGAAATTTGCTAGTATAATAGACCCTTAACAACTGAGTAGATTGTGGATTATGAAGAGGTTTTTCTATGGGCTGTGTACTTATCTCATGATAATTAGAAGAAAACATTTTCCAGTCATGAGATAGTAATTCAGCAATATTAGCAAAGTCATATTTCTCAACTTGGAATACTGCCACCAAGAAACAAATTTTTTTTTTCTTTAGGTAATTCTATAGGTTTAGGGATTCTCCTTTGGAGGGGAGGGGTGTGTGTGTGTGAAAGATTGTCCCAACCAGTGAAATGTAAATTTGCAGAATGAGGTCGGATTTAGGACACACTTTGAGATTAAGAGTTTCTCTCTCTCTCTCTCTCTCTCTCTCTCTCTCTGCTTTATCTAGCAGAAATGGTATAGCCAGTGTGTAATTACTTTTAGAAGAATCCAAAAAGATGAAACTAAAAACAGATTTTATTTCTTAGCGTGCCCTCTCCACTGAGAATTCCTGTGAGATTGGGACTTGTGGAATTTTCTTTTTTATAGATATTTATAGCCAGAGATTTGGACCCACAGAAAGTTATATTAATGAGATTTTATTTTGTGCTAGAAGCAGTACCATATAACCTCCACCAGCCTGCCTCGTGTGGTGATGCTGACAAAATTAGCACATTTTCAATTGCCTTGACACAATTGAATCCTCACCTAGGTGGTTAATGGGCCAGTACTCCCGATTAGCAGGTGGAATTGGGGGTAGGCTCACTCACCATGCTCTGGGGGAAAAAGATCATCCTTTTTTTCTTTTTTGAGAGAACAGGCATCTATGACTATTATCATTACCCGCCAGACACACCTTTTTTTTTTTTTTTTTTTGGCTAGGGCTGGGTTTGAACCTGCTACCTCTGGCATATGGGGCTGGCGCCCTACCCCATTGAGCCACAGGTGCCACCCTAGATGTACCTTCTCTTATTCCAGAATCACCAACATCCTTGATACTCCTGTAACAGAAATCTTTATTAACCTCACACCCGCTTCATCTGTAACTTGGTATCCATTTCACTTTGTTTTACTTGGCATCTTGGCTATGGCTCTCTCGCTTTCCAACAGGTGACACTGGCACTCTTGGCAGCCCTGGGAGATTCCTAGCACCTGGCATTTGTTACTGGATATTTATGATATGCCTTTTAGAGCTACAATGAAGCAGCATTCTTCTAAGTTGAGCATTCAGTTGGCTGCCTTGTTTAGCAAGAGGCTTGTCTCTTTCTTTCTTTCCTACTATGTTATCCTTGGAGAACATGACTGGCAGGCAACTGGCACCGATGTTAGCCTGGGGTTGGTATTAATAAGAAAGAATAAGAGATCTGTTCAGCTTAGATAAACACAGAAATTGCACTGCTGCATCTCCTCTTTGCATTTTATAAAGGTTACAATGTTTTTTTCCAGCACCAAAATAATAAGAAATCAATGGAATGGCTAATCTTTTGGTTCCCATTTTAGCGTGGATTTCAACTCTAGGAGATTAGCCATCTCTCGGAAGGTTAACATCTTGCAAAGAAAGACTTGTTTTATTCCCGTTACATGAATTTTCCTCTGTGAGTCACTGAAGATGTGCTATCAGCTGCAAGCGGGTAAAATCATTTAGCATTGGGGTGGCCTCGCAGTTTGTCTGGAAATCTGAAGGTGTTAATCACTTAAAGGGAAGCAGCGACAACAATACTTTCTGAAGAGGGCATTTTGGGGCCCTTCTTCATTAGGGAACTCTTGTTTCTGTTCAGAGCCCTACTTGGCCCCCTTGAAGGCAGATTGAAGAGAAGCTGAGCATGGGGAGGGTGCTGGAAGAGGCAGCCTGGGGCCAGCTACGGAGAGGGACTCAGCGCTGAGGCTGCCTTCCAATTACTTTGCCGAGGGATCAGTACTAGGCTGCTGCCTTTTGAAGATGGGGCTTTGAGGACGTGGCCAGCAGAGAGGGTGTGAAATACATCCAATTTATGCAAATCCTCCCCATACATGGGAGCACATGGATTAGTAATTTGTCTGATGGCAGCTTTTTGCCAATCATAACTTTTGTCCAGACTGAGGGCTCCAGGGACGTCAACCAGCTCTGAGAGGGACCCTTGGGCAGCGTCAGTAGAGCACAGCCGGTCCAGACAGAGGTGTTTCTGAGGCAGATGAAAGGGGGGATGTCCGTGGAGTTGGGCTTTGAGAACATGTCCCTTAAGAACAATGGTGTCCTGGCTGGAAAAAGGCTGCTATCCCTCCCCCAAGAGCACTTTTTCAAATCTTACTTTTGTAAGTAGAGTAAATTTTGTTAATTGTAGACTCACAAGTAGTTAAAAGAGTGAGTACAGAGAGATCCAGTGTGCCTTTTACCCTGTGTTCCCAGCAGTAACATCTTGTAATGCTACAGTAAAAACCGTAACCAGAGGGCGGCACCTGTGGCTCAAAGGAGTAGGGCACCGGCCCCATATACTGGAGATGGCAAGTTCAAACCCAGCCTCAGCCAAAAACAGCAAAAAAAAAACTTGTAACCAGAATACTGACATTCATCCCATGCACTGATCTTCTTGGGAATTTCCCGGGTCTTCTTGGGTAATATTGTGTGTGCGCGCACACGAGAGTAAGTATATCCAGTTCTACGTGTTTTCACCTGTGGTTTCCATGTGAGTTTCCATGTCTTAAACCACAAGGCCCCTCGTGTGTCCTCCCACAGCCACACCAGCCTCCTTCCAGTCCCCACCCCATTCCTAAACCCAGCTGCAAACACATTCTCCATTTTCACGTGGGCCACTATGAAAGTTGTGAGACAGCCTTTGTTATGATCCACGATGTCAGTTCCAAGAAACGCACGCAGCAGCATCCCTTCTGATTCACCCGCACGGGTTTCAGCTTGCCCAACTTACTGGTGTTGCTGGGAGGGTTTTATTTATTTACATTCATACGACTTTTACCTTTCTTGATTTTTTTTTTTGTTTCTCAAAAGTTTTGTCATGATCCATGTTTCTTTTGTCATTTTGAGAACGTTACACGAATGAAATCTTACAGAGTGTAAATTTTCGGGACTGGATTTTCTTTCCCGCGGCACAGTTGATCTGCGCTCCCCCCTGGCTGCGGTCTGAGCGAGTGGATGTCACATTTGCTGCTGTTACTGAGAAGAATTCTTTGGCACGATTATGGCCGTTTGTCTGACCTGTGGAGGGACAACTGGGTTGTTTCCAGTTTTTCTAATATTATAAGTAAAGTTGCTACATAACATTTGTGCCCAGCCTTCTATGTGAAAATAAAAGGTTGTTAAGGCCTAACTTTTCTTCATACTGTTTGCTGCTCTGCCATCAAAGCTCATGAGCAGGGAACAGACGCCTTTCCAGACCCCATGTGATGCCTGAATGTAGTGGAGACATGACAACTGTACGGTGCTAGTGAGAGAGAGCGACGCTATGCCCATTCCACAAGCAGGAAAACCAAGGCAGGAGCCCGTCGTGCTCTGGCCTCTCCTCCGTACCCAGTATCTGCTCCTCCAGCCTGAGCTCCGCCGTCTTTCTCGGGAGACCTTTGTCCCTCTCACTTCCCTTCCTCGGATTGGAAGGCACCTCGTCTGAGAGAGCCGAGGGACTGGGATTCTCCCTCTCACAGACGGCTTCCATGAAACCCACCTTTGTTCTGATTTTAATTGCATTGACACCGAGCAGGGTGGGTGGGCGGCCGTGCAGGGGAGAAGCGACGTGGGCTCATCGTGCTGCTTGCTTGCCATCACCTCCACATCATGGACCGGTGTTTGGCCTCCACCAGAGGCCGAGGGGCATTTTGCTCATGATGAATGGCCCAGGGGCCGCAGGTCTGAGTGCCCCAGGGGGCCAGCAGGCAGGCAGGACAGAAACCTGCTCCCTGGCTCCCCAGTGCTCACAAACGGGGTGCAGAGGTGAAGGCATTGTCTTCCTACTGCAGCTCTGGGGTACGACGGGTCAGTGCAGCCCTCATCTTCTGCCACCTCCTCTTGTCACCTCTCATGCTTGCTTTCTTTAAGCTACTGGTGGCCCGAGACAAATGTCCACTTACTTAAGGCCTCCCACCACCTGGTCCAGTCCCAGCTCCAGCCCCCAGCTGCTGTCCGTCTACTACACCCCGCAGGTCCCCTGTCCTCCGGCCACCAAGCTTCCCATGGTTCCCAAGCACATCTGCCTTCACCCGCTTTTCCACGCTCTTCCTCTTTCGCCTGCTGTTCCTTGAAAACCTCTAGTCCACTCTCAAGACACAGCTCTAACGTGCTGCTTCCTGATGCCCCAGCAAGTTGCACACACTTGACTTGGGTGCCTCGTAGATCAGTGGTCACAGTTCCTCTTTCTGGGACTCAGATCTCCTGCAGACTAGTGCAGGTGCGGGTCATGCAAAACTTGCCTTTGTTCTCCTGAAAGTTCCCTGAAAGATCAACTCACAATTAAGCAGATTAATTACAGAGATGTTTATTTCCAAATACCATGTGCATGGGGGGAACCACAAGGGGGCTTACCCAATGTCTCAGTGCTGATCGGATTCCTTCATAGATGCCTTTTTGAAGGGAGAGGGGAATGTGAGTACCGGTGTTCCAACTGGTTGGTAGGGAGGATCAATAGATGGGGGAAACATGGGCGGCCCCTGTGGCTCAGAGTAGGGTGCCGGTCCCATATACGGGAGGTGGCGGGTTCAAACCCAGCCTTGGCCAAAAACTGCAAAAAAAAAAAAAAAATAGATGGCGAAACAGATTGACTTGGAAATTAACCTGAGGGGCAGTTGTGTTTTAATGATTTGACTTGGGTCTGCTAGCTTTGGGTGGGGGGTGGAAAGGAAGTCAGTTGCCCCTATTTTATCTCTTGATCAGGTCAGTCTGGTTTTATGCAGATAAAGGGAAAACGCCTTCCAAATGCTTTCTGATCTCTGATTGTCTTTAATCCAAAGTATTCTTTTATGCCAAGTAGTGTATGTGGGGGTGAAATTTCCTAACTCCTCCTCTAGAATTGATCTGTCTTTTGACCCGCAGTGACTGGTATTTAGCAGCCTCCTAATACACGTCCACTGGTGGGGAAGAGAGAGAGAGTCAGTGCCAGGGGGCCTCTCTCCCTGGGCTCCTGGGCTCCATAGAGCAGCAGACCGCCGCCCTCTCTAAGTCTCATGTGGTATCTTTGAGCATCCAGGTGGATAAAAGGCTTCTTCCCACTCCATGGGGGCTCAATTCACTGTACTGCCAACCTCCTGAAATGCCAGTAGACTCGCCCTTCTCTGTCATATCATCATTGCTGTTGCAATGATCTCCCTTCCTGGGAGTGCCCCTAGGATGGCTTATGCTACCTTCTTCTCCTTTATAAACCAGCTCACTCACCAATTAATTAATTTCTCCTATTTTCAAAACACCTTACCAAACCGGTGTCACATGCACAAAAATGAGACATGTCCTCCAGAGTTGCTTCTGTTTACAGGAGGCACAAGGGGCTCTGAAGCTCCATAAGCAGCAGGATAGTCAACGGGGTGGGTGTGGGCTGGAAGAAAAGGGAAAGAAACAGCTTGGACGACCATGCAGAAAACCACCTGTTGCCTGCTTAGAAATTAAACTGGAGTTTTCCCCCTTTAGAGACAGTAAGGAGGGAACAATTTAAACATCCCAAATAGGAGTAATTTTCCTTGGAAACATCTGCATACTGTACATGTGTTTGTGTAAGCCCTGCCTGCTCAAATTAGTCTTCTTGTCTCAGAATTTGAGCAATCATTATCTCAATTATGCTTATTAAACTCCCCCAAATTATTAATTAAAGTGTCTATGGGAGAATCTGTCTCCGTGGAATACTCCTCTTCCTTGATCTTTGCCTGATGCCCTTGGCCTCCTCACGTCTGTCTGGCCCCTCTGGAGAGGCGCATGTCGGCTCTGGGCTCTTGCTATCCCGTGTTTGTGAAATTGTGCCTCCTTGCTATCCTGTGTTTGTGAGTTGTTGCCTGTATTCCAGAAGAGTATGTCTTTTCTCCTTGTTTCTTTCCTGAAGATTATGTCTTATCTCCTTGAACTAGCCTAAAGGCTTCTGGGAGATGGAAAACATGATTGTACTATGGACTTTGCACCTGGCAACTGCGTAATAAATACATTTTCATCTTTCTTTTTATTTTTGAAGCAGAGTCTCACTCTGTGACCCTCGGTAGAGTGCTGTATCATCACAGCTCACAGCAACCTCAAACTCTTGGGCTCAAGCAATTCTGTAGCCTCAGCCTCCCAAACTGGTTCCTTGCTACAACCCTGCAAGGCTAGCAGATCCAAGCCAAATACATGTGCCAGCCACAATGCCTGGCTATTTTTAGAGACCGTCTCGCTCTGGCTCAGGCTGGTCTCAAAGTCATGAGCTCAGGTGATCCATCCACCTCGGCCTCCCAGAGTGCTGGAATTATAGGTGTGAGCTATCATGCCCAGCACCATATTTTCATATTAAAAGAATAACCTTCTGGATTACAGAAGGTCCTAGAGGCTGTGCCAGACTGTGCCACTCAGACACTCAGAATATTGTCTTCTTCCTTTTTTTTTTTTTTGAGACAGCGTCTCACTATGTCACCCTTGCCCTTGGTGTCACAGCTCACAGCAACCTCAAACTCATGGGCTTACTCAATTCTCTTGCCTCAGCCTCCCACGTAGCTGGGACTACAGGTGCCCGCCACCATGCCCAGCTATTTTTTTGTTGCAGTTGCCATTGTTGTTTAGCTGGTCTGGGTTGGGTTTGAACCCGCCAGCCTCCATGTTTGAGGCTGGCGCCGTAACCCCTGTGCTGTGGGTGCTGAGCCAAAGAGCATTGTCTTCTTATCTGAGGCAGAGTGAGCACTCACAGCATGTTCTTACCCTGTGACTTTTGCCTAAACAGAGAACAGAGAGGCTGTGCTTCCAAAAAGTGGTTTCTCCTAACCGTCTGTACTATCCAGGCTGTGACTCCCATATTGCGTCTGAGGCCAGTGAGGCCAGGGACATTCTCTGGCCTTTGTGTGTTAGCATCACATTCATAATTGTAAGAGCTCCTGACTTTAAAGCTGTAATGATTTTTTTCATCTATTGTCATTTGTCCTTGGAAACAAATACCCACTCGACTGATCAAAATGGATCCTGGAACGAATGCGTTGACAAAGCTATCTCAAGGCTGCCTTAAACCTCGGGGCTGCCTCCCACCGGCCCTCATTTATGTGGTGTAGCTCGAAAGAACAGAGGCCTCTTGAAATGGCCAGATGGCCCCACGCGTCAGCTTCCCTTACTCTCTTTTCTCCTCATGAAGTAAATGAAAGTCTGCAGTAAGTGATTTTGAATGCTTAATTTGATGCTTTGATATCAAATTTTGGAGCCATTTCGGCGAATGTGAGGCGCCAATCCCGTAATGAGATTCCACATTTGCTCGAGCAGCTAGAAAGATGTGTGGATGTTAGTGTAGCAATCGCCACCGTCCCTGGGATTTCGTTGGCTATTTCTGAGAAGTGCCACTCTTCAGGGAAATTGTGCCATGAGATGGTCTGGGCAGGGTTAGGGACAAAACTGGAGTTATAGTCGGATTTTCTTTTGTTACTCTAATAATTAGATTTTGGAGTTCCCCTTTCTGGGCAAGTCAGGCTGGAGTGCAGGCTTTTCTGTCCCACAGGGAGCAGGATTTTGATTTGTTTATTTGTTTTCCCAGTCATTTCGGTGGGTTTATCTCAGCTTAATAAAGTTCAAGCAACCTGTCCAAAATCATAAATTAGCGTAAGTGATTACTGATTTCCTCAGGGTTCTGCCAGAATTTACTGCCCTCTTCCCTTCCTTCGTTTGAAAGATTGAATCTTAAAAAGTCCTTCCAAGTCACCCAGCCTTATTGCCCACCTTCTGTTGGGTCTCCATGAGGACCGTTGCCAACCCCAGTTGGATCAGTAGTTCTTAAGGGGTCTGCAGATACACGCAGGTGAACCTTGAACCCCTTGCAAGTGTGCTCTTAAATATTAATACAAGAGCAAACTTTCTTTTTCCAGAATTGTCATTGTTTTGCATTCAGGATTATGGTGATGCCTGACACCTGGAGCTTTGCCTCGAAGGAGTCATGTAACACAAGGTCAAGGGCATCCAGCTTTCAGGATCCCAGTGCAGGAGGAGCTGAAGCTGGTGCTCAGAGATGAGTCGCCTGACGAAGGTGCGTGTGAAGACTTTGCTTCACGACCCTAGGAGACACACGCAGTCAGGACACTGCACAGCTCTGCTCACAGGTGGCCCCTGGAGGGGAGGAACAACTGGGGGGCTCTTGTAAGACCAGGCTGCTTGTTGTTAGACTACAGCAGAGAGGACATGGTCATTGTCACTGACTTCTCTCAGTGTGGTTTAGAAAAATCTACTGTTGAAATAATACCAAATAAAGGGCCAGACGAAATGTCTCAAGTCTATAATCCTAGCACTCTGGGAGGCCGCGGTGAGTGGATAGCCTGAGCTCAGGAGTTTAGGACTAGCCTGAGCAAGACTCCATTTCTAAAAATAATGGGAGTTGTAGAGGGCACCTGTAGTCCCAGCTACTTGGAGGAATGAGGCAAGAGAATCACTTGAGCCCACAAGTTTGATGTTGCTGTGAGCTATGACGCCACAGCACTCTATGAAGGCAACAGAGTGAGACTCTGTTTCCAAAAAAAATTAATAAATAATAATACAAAAAGAAGTAAAGATTACTTCTGTGTTCTCCTGTCTTGGTGGAGCCTCCTGACCGCACAGAGCAGAGTATCTCAGGCTTTTGCAATACCTCTGAGCGTGCACAGACTATATTAAAAATGCTTGGTTGTACTATGTATCAGCCGATAACGTCCACCCAGGACTTTGTGTTTTGTTTTTGGAATAGTAATAAAAATGTGAAAGTCAGCGTGTTATTTACCCTGGATGCACATGGAAGTATATGGAGATCCATTTTAACTGCAGTATGAATTCTGTGACTGCACCCATGGAGATTCTGTTTAACGGTGGCCCGGGAGATGTGTATTTTTATAAAGCGTCATGTCGGCATTGCTGATGCACGCCTCTGCGTGAGAAGCACTGCCCTCCTGTGATCCTTCAGTCCCTGGTTGAACTCTTGTAGGTTAATTTAATGTTTTTCGTGATCCCAGGCACTGCTCTTGTACAGAATTAAGAAGTAGCCTCCCAATAGGCAAGTGCCCTTCAAGGCACATTCTCGCTTGCCTTTTCCTTAGGTTGACAGCACTCGTCTAGGAAAAGAGACAGAAGTTCGATTCCTAGTAGATCCACTGTACTGTGCACACCTGTCCTGAGCAGGTTAATTATACGTAATGTGGCCCATCCAGAGACACTCAAAATCCAGGCTCTCTAAAAAATTAAATGAAAAAAAAAAAAAAAAAGTAAATCACAGAATTTTATTTTAGGGCTCACTGTCCTTTCCTTTCACTTTCGGTTCTGTAATTAAATGTGTGAACAGAGAAACTGTGTTCTTGATAGACGTTACCTATCATGGATTACAGTTCATAATGGAAAGTGTAGCTCTGGTTCCCCCCCCCCCCTTCCATTATACTTGTAAACCTATACCAAAGTAAGTAAAGTATAAACAGCTCTAAGAACAGGAATAAATAAGCAATACAGGAGATGACCTGTCGGGCTTTGAGAGGACTTTACCACTGTCGGCCCTGAAATAGAAGGCGCTTTATCACACGAGCCTCCAGCAGACTCTCAGCAGATGTAAGTCCTTCCTCTCAGCCACATCCTCGCTGATCGTTGCCTCTTCCATCTGAATCGAGCTGTGGTCTTCTTCTGTCTCCCACACAGATAGTGGTCCCCCCAAATACAACGCAGCCTCCTTTGCCATTCTGCTCGGACTGATCCTACAACACCAAGCAAACCTTTGATTCTGTTAGCAAGCTGCCGACAGACAGGTCCACAATTCTACTTCCAGGATGCACAAAAACTATTCTTAAAGTACTTTTTTTGTTCTCATTCACAAGAAATATATACTCATCTACAAATAAATTAGAATATAGAGTTGAATAGTCTAAAATGATAGATGAAAATATAAACAGTTATACATAAATACGAATAGATGGTTTTGTCCAGGGCACAACAGAAACGCAGGTTATGTTCAGGTGTTTAACTTCTTGCTTTGGTTTCACTGAACAGAATTCCATGAACATTATTCCATACAAATAAAAGCATATATTTGCTACATAGATATAGTACAGTATTTATTTTTTTTTACAATTTTGCGTATCTAGGTCATTTCTAGTCCTCTACTATTATAAACTACAGTAGCCAGGATCCTCTTTTCATCATAATAATTAAGCATTGGTATTGTCTCATGTAGAAAACCATTTTGTCAGAGCAGCGTCTGTGGCTCAGCGAGTAGGGCGCCAGTCCCATATACCAAGGGTGGCGGGTTCAAACCCGGCCCCGGCCAAACTGCAACAAAAAATATCCAGGCGCTGTGGCGGGCACCTGTAGTCCCAGCTGCTCGGGAGGCTGAGGCAGGAGAATCGCCTAAGCCCAGGAGTTGGAGGTTGCTGTGAGCTGTGTGAGGACACGGCACTCTACTGAGGGCGATAAAGTAAGACTCTGTGTCTACAAAAGAACCATTTTGTCTTCCATAAGTGGAGGTGAGGTTTAGGTGCCTTCTTTCACTATGAAGTACAGGAGGAAATGGTGCTTTTGAGAACCTGGAAATGGCGATTACATCTGACCTGGAAACTGGGGTTCCTGATGTCTTCAATGCTCCAAGGTTGGCAGGAAATGTTGGTTCTATTCCAAGGATGCCGAGCTTCCAGCTCTACCCGGGAGCTCCATTCCCTTCTTCCTGCCATGGTCATGGGGGGAGCTGCTCTTTCTGTCAATGAAGGTGGAGAATGAGAGGGAAGGGAAGACGCAAGGGACACCACCTGACAACACAGAAAACGCTGACATAAATTAATCAAACGAGGCATCTCGCAGGATTGAATTAGTTCCTGATTTATGGTGCAGCGCGGCTCCTGCAGGCTCATCCTTCCCCTGATTTATGGCCGAGGCCCGGAGCCCTGGCTGACCGGGGATCCTCGCAGATGGATGGACGGGAGAGGGCTGCTCCCCTGCCTCCGTCCCGCTCCGATCTTCATCCCACCCCTCAGCCCGCAGACTCATCTATCAACTTCATTATCTGCCTCATAAACTCTGCGTCTGCATCTTTAGGCTCTGTCATGCTGCCGTGGAAGCTGGGATGGTGAAAAGGAAAATGCATTATTCTATTTTTGTTCTTCACTTAAATATTCTTAGAGACTCTGAAACCTCGATGGGATGGAAGCTAAGTCCGTGCTGAGGGTTCTTACTGTTCACCTGCAGGGAGCTGCCCAGCCCCTGGCAGCCTCCTCCGGTGACTGCTAATTCTTGTCATGAGAGGCATCCGGGGACTGATGTGTTGCAGGTTGTGATTTGAATGCTGGTGGCTTCCTCATTTGAGGAAACAACTTACTATTGCAAAACCTCCTTATAAGAAAAGGATTGTTGGGGACTCTGCTGTGCCTTCTTGGAAGCTGTGGGGTCTGGGAATGCTCATTTAATTATTCATTCAATTTCTTCCCTAAGTTCTTACTATGTGAATGGAATGTCTTTTACTATGAGACAGGGTCTGTGTTCCTGTCTAGTCCTTCTCCAAGAGTCTTTTCTTCAAGAATTTTATGGTCTTCAGATGGAGACAGATATTAAACATATTATTAAATAGATAATTATATGATTATAATATATATAATACTGTTAATGATCATCCCAATAAGTGATTCTAAGTTATGTAGAGTACCTTCAGTTTTCTGAGTAAATACAGAGGAAGTTATCTTAGGAATTCATTTGAAACATTCTTTTATATATGTTAAGTGTGGGCAATTTTTTTTTAAAGTGTGGATTTGGTTGTTGGAAATGGCTAATGCTATTTGGAAGCAAGCCTGTGGTAAAGTAAAAGATCAAGTTCAGCAATAATAACTTTGGCTCAGTATGGTCTAAATGATATTTGATTATCAAGGGATGGAAGTCTTTTTTAAATTGAACTTTAAGTGTTCTAAATTCTAAATCTAAATCTCAGGCAAAAGAGTCAACATTTTAAAACTAATTTTTCTCATTTCTAGTAATACCTGCCTCATAAATTTGCTATTAAAATTAAATGAGATAATGCGTTTTATCTATTTAGCATGGTATCGGGCATCTTATAGGTATTGGGACAATTTCTGTTATTGTTTAGATTCATTTATTTCTAGCACAGATACTTCTGCTGTGTTTTAGAGTCACATTTTTCTTTCCTGGACATCACCAATTAGATATTCTACAGAAACTTCAAGAACAGAATATTAAAAAAAATGGATTGATTGTTTTCTCACTCGAATCTGTTTTCCTTCCTGCTTGTCTGATAACAATAAATAGTCACCACGGTCTACAAGATGTCCAAGTTAGAAGGCTGGTGAAATTCCCCACCCACTCTGTCCCATCTTTCAAGGCTCCAGCCATATTGGGCTCTTTCACTTTGTCCCCCATGCCTTCTTCTCCCTCCCTGTGAGCCCGTGTACTTTTCTCTGCCTGAAATATTATTTACACTGCTTCTCCCAAGAAGCATTCCTAACCCTCCATGCCTCTCCGTAGGCTCTTTCTGAGCTCTCACTGGTGCCCTGGCTTTGTCCACCACGGCACTTAGCGTACTGTACTGCACACACATCTTAGTTTTTTCCCTACTGATCCTTAATCTCTGTGATTCGGTAACCACCATATTCATAACACTTGCAACCTCAGTGCCTTTCACAGATGGAGGGGTAGGTGCTTGGTGCTCTGCTATGGAATGGATGACTCTGTCTTCAAAGTCAATTTCAACAGAAATGAGTTCCAAACATAATGTAAAGGATACATGAAATTAAAGAAGGGGTAATTTTCCAGTTGAGTTCCAAGAGTATGCTATTTCTTTACAGGGAGTTTTTGTTATGTGCCCAAATAAGCAGTCAGCATGATTCACTTTCTACAGAAGGGGCAGCCCCACATTAAATCAATCTCCATGAATTTTCCAAGAAGGATGAAATAAACCAACCATACTCGTAGTACCTGGATTCTAGCCCCTGGCTTCTCAGCATCATTTTCACTTTTTCTATCCTCCAAGGAGGTTCTTATACCTAGGAAAAGAGCAAAGGTTCTTCTAGTCTCCCGCCCTTTGCTATTTCTTTGACATCTTTCAAGAATTTCAGCATTAAAGGAAACTTCAAATGTCTTGGCCTCTTTTCCTGGGAGACCAGATATTCAGAAGGATGCTTCACTAAAACTTTGGGAAGAGACAAGCAGCCTTAGACCTTGACTGTGAAATTTTCCCTAGACAACCTAGCATCAGACACACAGCAAACAGTTAGAGCTTCAGCTTCCTGTGGGATATTGATTTTCCCTCTGTGCTACAGCATTTTCCTCATCCTCTTGGCATCCTCTGGAAAAAAGGAAACAGGAGATCTTAAAAACTAAAAAGACTGAAAGTGACAGGCTATTCTGGCTTTGCAGGTTATGTGAGGCTTCCAGCTGAGAGGGCCGGGTGAAGTACACTGTTGCCTGCAGGGGTCATGGAGTGGACTTCCTAACTGATGGGCAGATCTCAGTAAATAATAGGTATTAGCAAGGGCAAGATAAGAGCCTTTGAAAAAGTGGGCTAGGAGAGCATTGGGAAGCGAATCTAGTGAGATAATGGAAGACAGCATTAAAGACCCCACCAAGCAACCTGGAAATACCAGCCTGAGTTGCTTTTGCAGCAACAGAATAAGTGATTTGCAGACAGGAGGAAAACGAAAATTTGGATGGCATGAGATAGATATAAAGGCATCTTTGTTCCCCGAAAACCTCATCACCGAGTTGCCCCTTGTCAGTGAAGACTTTTAGCTCTCTTGGTGATGGGGACCCACAGCCACAGCTATTGATTGAGCCCTATCCTTGTAGTCAGTATGGAATCCTATCTCCCAGGAGAGATCTGGGCAGCTCTCTCCTAATACTCAGGATTGCTGAGTTTCCCCCGGGAGTCCAAGTCCAAATTTCTTATTATCAACCACTGCTTTGCTCATGAGGGACCAGCTAATTACTATTTTCTGGGGAGCAAGATTTCCCCACACCCTACAATTTCCACTGGGATTCAGCTCCTCAATGGAGGGAGCTGGGCCCCGTGTGGACCTTGCTATTTCCAGCCTTGGAGTTTTGTAGGTCGGTGGCATCCACCCTTTGGAGGGATGTAAGATGCAGAACAGCTAGTTAGACTCGAATCAGACACATCATTTTATTTAGTGTATGTCTCATACATTTAAACGAAAACTCAGTCTAGTTGATCGTTCTCTATTTTTATCTGCTAAATCCAGAGATCCTTTCCTTTTTGGGGGGGGGGGGCTGGGGCTGTGTTTTCCTTTTCTGATCTCTGATCTATCTGGTTTGGTTCTAAGACTGGCTATATCCTTCTATTCTTTAAAGAAAATTGTAGATAAATGGATGGATGGATAGATAGATAGACAGACAGATACTATTATAATTGCTTATTCTTAAAAGTAGAGGCTACAGTTCTCAATCCTTCATAATTTTTGCCCTACTTTAAAAACAAACACTCACATACAATATTCCTTGATATTCATCATATCCACCAGAAGAAATGATTTTATTTAGTTTTAACATTTGGTATTCACATTATTCAAGGAAAAAAATTGTTTTGCTGGCTCGGCGCCTGTAGTTCAGCAGCATTTCCTTCAGCCATGGCCTGCATGGAAAGCTTCAGGACCTCTCTTTCTGACCATCTAGTCAGAAAAAGATAAGACCTTCATGCCACAATCTCTCCACTCTCCTTTCTGCCCACTGACTCTCTTTCTGTTCCCAGTTTCCCTGGATCTGGCCTTTCTGCTAACAGCTTTTTCTCCAACAGCAAAGCAGTCTCATTCTGGGAGGGCAGGATCTCCTTCGAATAGCTCCCTGATGACACTGCTTCTATTGAGCAATTCGAGGAGGCATTTCACTGGGCAGTGCGAAGTGCACTCAAGGTGACATAGACCTCGCAGTGGCCATCCTGGTCAAGTGAAGTCTTTTGATGCATCTCACTGCAGTGGGAAGCACTCCTCACTTTTGTCCATGGTAATTCATTGACACACCTTTTTATTTTCTTTAAAGAAACACTGGGAGATAGGTGAACCTAGTACCCTAAAGTGGGAATTGTTTTTTGCAATTGCTTTCTTTCTTTCTTTCTTTCTTTCTTTCTTCCTTTCTTTCTTTCTTTCTTTCTTTCTTTCTTTCTTTCTTTCTTTCTTTCTTTCTTTCCTTCCTTCCTTCCTTCCTTCCTTCCTTCCTTCCTTCCTTCCTTCCTTCTTTCCTTTCCTTTCCTTTCCTTTCCTTTCCCTTTCTTTCTTTCTTTCTTTCTTTCTTTCTTTCTTTCTTTCTTTCTTTCTTTCTTTCCTTCCTTCCTTCCTTCCTTCCTTCCTTCCTTCCTTCCTTCC
>CAUYON010126365.1:0-10748 GCA_963573935.1 Arctocebus calabarensis
AGTCCTTTTATTAACACTGCTCCCTCTGCCTGGAACATTCTTTCACTTAGCCAACAGCTACATATTCTTTTTTTTTTTTTTTTTTGAGACAGTGCCTCAAGCTGTCACCCTGGATAGAGTGCTGTGGCATTACAGCTCACACCAACCACCAATTCCTGGGCTCAAGCGAGTCTCCTGTCTCCGCCTCCCAAGTAGCTGGGACTACAGGTGCCCGCCACAATGCTAGGCCAGTTTTTTTTTGGTTGCAGCCATCATTGTTTGGCGGGCCCGGGCTGGATTCGAATCCGCAAGCTCAGGTGTACGTGGCTGGCGCCTTAGCCCACTGAGCCCCAGGCGCCGAGCCCAACAGCTACATATTCTAAGGGGAGGTGATCTTAACTATCACTTCTTTACAGAACATGGTCTTACCCTCCAGAATCTGCGTGTTTCCTGTTGTCATAGCTCCGTGCACTACCTCTTCCAGCATTTAACACAATTAAAGTTAAAATCTTATTTGTGGATTTGTTTGGAATTTGTTTTTCTATTAGATTGTAAGCTCAAGGAGAAAAGACTGTCTTATTCATTGTTAAATGACCCGTTTGGAGTTCAAAATTATTAAACAAATGAGAGAATGAATAAAATTAATAAAAAATACACATGAGCACTTCTTACTGTAATAGCAGGTGGACCACACAGTCTAGAGCAACAAAGTCTCTTACTGTAGGATCTTAGCCAATTCCTAGGCAATAGACACACAAAAATAAATGCAATGCTCCCTACTTCCACACAGCCAACTCCTAGTTTAGCAAGAGGCAATCCGAGGGTGTAATAAGTAGATAAACCAGAAAATGATGCAGTAGATCTAACATAGGGATTTGAACAATGCTATGTGAAGTGGCGTGAAATGAACACATGCTGATGAATAAAAAGGTCACTCTTTTGTAAAGATATAAAATGTAGTTGCACTTGAGTCACAAAAAGAATATCAACACCATGTTTGTTGCATGGAAAAAGGACATTCTAGTTCGCCAGTACCACTGTCCATGTTTGTTTGTGTCATTAATGGTTCCTTGTCAACACAGAACCAAAACAAAAGTACCCCAGTGCAAATTGAGGCTAAGCTACCTCCTCCATCTCAGAGAATATTGCTTCTTGTCCTCCACTCCGACTTGTCTTCATTGAATCAGTTCAACTTCTTTCCCCCAAACTCCTTCAATACCTGACTTCTTACGATCAATGACTCAATTAAGTTTGAGCTTTGCTTATGATTTTGTTCCAAGTTCTGTTTCTGAGTTTGTTGTCTCTTCTCACTCCTGAGAAGTATATTTTGACAATGTATTTATGAGTGTCTTCGTAGCTATCAATAAATAAAACAAGCGAAACTTTGTAGATGAGGGTAGAGGTGGGAGGAAGCTGAGGGAGCAATTACACACATTTTTCAATATGTTTACATAATTGTTTTTGAAGAAATGGTAAAAAAAAAAAAGTTGTGGGAAGTATTGTGAAAGTAAGGCTACAGGACAAGGAGAGAGAAAAATAAAATGATGTTGCCTTCTGATACATACTGACTCCCTCTCCATCTCTGGGTTACTTCTCTTAACAGTTAGACCTTGACAATGACATTCATGGGGTCTCCATTCTAGACCAGCATGTTGAAAATGAGGCTATAGTTTTCAACTTTTGATTAATAAGTCTTAAATTTGCTAAAGGCTATGTATTTCTACTAACAGAGCCACCAAATGTTAGTCTACACAATTAAAGCAAGATAGCTCTTCAAAATAAACTATAAACGTGATTTTAACTAGGTCACTTCAAGGCTATTGCTAGGGGGAGAAAAAGGCTTCTAATTGCTTGCTATTGTAAATGACGCACAGCCTAATACCTCACAGTGTGAAGAGTAAATTAGAACAACTTTTCATTGACAAAGATTAAACTTTTTCATCATTCCTAAATTCCTGGGGATTTCCCCCACTGCTTCTATGTGTTTTAAGCTTTTCAATTAAATCTCCTGTGTAGTGGTTGCAAGAATGCATACTGACAAGAAAATGTTTGTCTCTGGGAAAGTTAAACTATCTCAGTAGACCTGTGTCTTGGTTACTCCCGCACAGGCTGAATCTCTCAGCAATGCCTCCTCATCAACACATACTGCTAAACACCAAGTGCAGGTTACACTACCCTGCTATCAGCACCAAATTAATGAGACATTTAGATTCTGCAAGGGAGAGAGTTTGTGTAGTCAGGAAGTCAAGAAGAGACAACCTTGATAATTCCTTTGTTTTCCCTGGGATAATTTATTTTGATATTTAGGAGCATGCACCAGGAATATAATTCCTCGTGAACATGCCACTATAGAATGGTGTGACAAATACAAGCTTCTGCCTTCCAATTCTCTAACAGCTCTCCCGCCAACTCACCTTGATCCCTCCCACTGAGAGTTTTGAATGCTTTCCTGGGCTGCCACAGAGATCAGGCTGGAAACACAACTGTTTTGGTCTGTCTCAGGGATGGAGCAGTCAATTAAAATCAGCTTAGAAGAAGCCCTGGGAAAGGTTGTATCATTTTCTATAAAATATTTCTGGTGGGACTAAGGGAAAAGGCAGCTTTCAATTTTAAACAGTGTATATATGCTTGAATGATAGATCAAAACAGCCATGTGGGAGACTGGTAGCTTGGAATGCTGTATAAAATAACAATAATATTTTAAATTCCAGTATTAATTCTGATTGCAAAACACAAGCCAGAGAAGGGGATCCCTGGCTGTCATGAATGAGGTAAAAGATGAATTCATTTAAGAGAACTTTATTTTCTAAAACTCAAAATTGCCTCAAGCAAGAAAACATTTGCAAGATATAGCTGGGAGGAGAGGGCAAATAGATTAGAAATTTTATTTTAAATATGCTGTATGTGTTTAATTAGTTTCAAAACAAGGATTAGTGAGAGACACTGCAGCTGGGAAGGCAAGGGTTTTGGGTTTTTTTTTTTTTTGGAATTTTTTTTTAATTGAGCAGCTTAAAAATAAGCTCAGTTCAGATTTGACAGGTACTCACAACCCACAGCATTACTGATACATTGGGCATCCCAAACTGTGATGAGACATACAACTTTGATCCCTTATCACTCATAAGCAGGGGAGAACATGTTCACTAAACTGTTTCCAAGCTTTTATTTACAATTGCTTCTTCCTACTGTGCCTACTTTAAAAATAGGACATAGGAGACATTTCTGTGGGCTGAGATCCTTCCACGGAAATCTGGCAGTCCAGCACTTACTAACCTTTGGAGCTGAAGAGTTACAGAAGTCGCCTTTTTCAGGATGATTATTCTGAAGATCCCTTCTTGGGGAGCTAAGCTTGTCTGATAATTCTGTAGAATCCATGGTGAATTCAAGGTACTCTGGTTTGACTTACTACTTGTTTCAGTGTAAAAAGTGCATACGTATAGGTCATTATTAGCATGTTTCCAA
Source organism: Arctocebus calabarensis (assembly GCA_963573935.1). Taxonomy (NCBI): domain Eukaryota; kingdom Metazoa; phylum Chordata; class Mammalia; order Primates; family Lorisidae; genus Arctocebus; species Arctocebus calabarensis. The sequence continues at coordinate 3,442 of CAUYON010126365.1, forward strand.
ATTTAGACTAGCCCCGAGTTCAGAAAGACTTACAGGTACAGATTTCTGTCAAGGTGTTTGAAGGTGACTATATGTGACTTTTAAAGCTATAACTTGAGATTCTTTGAATTTTTATGGAAAGGTGAAAGCATAATTAAGTAAAAAAATTACATCTCTATTTTTATTTATGTGTATTGACTGTAGTTGGTGACAGAAATAATCATGATTCTTTGCAGCTCTTCTTATTAAGGAGTGTTCTATTTCTCCGTGTCTTGAATTGGGTTGACCTGTGGCTTGTTCTGGCCAATAAAATATGGTGGAAGTGAGCCCTGAACAGTTCCCGACTTTGTCCTGAGAAGCTTTGTCTATTTCTGTTCACTCTCTTGAAACTCTGAGCCACCATGTGAACAAGCCCAGCAAAATCGAGTGGCACTTGCTGTCCCTACGGTCAGCAGTCAGCAGCCCCAGGAGCAGAGCGGCCAAACTGACCAGCACCTGTCCTTAGGCACATGGGCAAACTCAACTAAGCTCAGCAGAAGAATGATGTATCTGAGCCTAACCAAGATTGCTGAGTAAAGAACTCATTAACAGAAAAAAATAATTGTTGTCTGAAATCATTAAGTTGTGCGTTGGTTTGACATATCATGAAAAAACTAATAATATGTACACATGGAGAACAAATATGACAAAGCTGTCACTGCCATCATGCACTTAAAACTGCTATTTTAACTCTGTTGGCTACTACTCAGAGAGATGATTCCAGATTAAAACAATCTTCTTTTCTGCCCTGGCAAACCTGAGGGAAGAGGTTTAACCCTTCTGGCAGTATATTAACTTGTACCCTCCTTTTGGTTAAATTGAATTACTCTTCCTTTGATTCCAGGTCCATAGCAAAGACTGTTTTTATTAGCTACTCACTGTAACCCCTTCTTTCCATTACCTACTTATAAAAGGGAAAGAAAACCCCTCTAAAATAATTCCGCTGGACGCACACACACAAAAAGCCATCCTGCACATGTTATGTGCAAAAAACCAAGGAAAGCACGAGCTCCTTGCCCTCTCCTCCCTCTGTATATCCTGGGCTATAATAAGGACAGGAAGATTAAGTAAAGAAGAAAACCTGTCTAAACTGTGTAAGAAGAGTGATCTTTTTCTTTATCACAATCTAAGGTGTTTTCTTTAAATCCCAAGAAACAGTGACAAGCAAGAAACACAATGTACGAGTCTAACAGTGGTGACCTATCTTAGTTTGGCCGGGATAAAAGTGATGGGTCTGTGTTTCTCAGAGCCACCCTCTAGCACAGAGATTAAAGTTTACTCTTTCATAAATAACTCAAACTTTCCCTTTTATGATCTCATTTTTGGCAAGAGGAACAAACTTTTTTAAAATTCCTCCCTCAGACCTTTCCCCAATGTACAGCGCACTTAGGATATTACCTCTAAAGGGCATTTTATTTACATTTTCTTCAATTATAAGACAGTACACATTGATTTTCCAGGCTTGTGGTGAAAATAATGTCAATCTCCCTATAATTCTGCATGTTATCTATCTCTTTCTAGAAAAACGTGCACATTCCTTCCTGAATCTACTGTAATTTAGTTCTGATTGTCCCTTGCTAACATTGGCACTCTTCTTTCTGTGATAATGTCTATGTTATCAATAATTCTTCTCAAAAGAAATGAAGGAAATATTGTTATATTTTCATCCTAGAAATGTTGTTCATAATTAGACGATACAACACAGCATGAAAAAATACATATGGAAGAAACTACTCCTCCTTCCCACATACAAAAATAAATGAGCTAATAAGAGATTGCAACCACTGGGCTCATTGTATAACTGAATGCATCTCCATTCAGGGATTGATCAGCCTGCCACATGTACATCCTCTGAAGCATGGGGACCTGGAATCATTCATCATTCCAACCTGATTGCAATTAGAGTTAGGAACTCAGATTGGCACACTTTATTCTCTGTGTATGCAGTAATAGATATCTAGAGAGAGTGTAAGAATATGCATGAACAGCTGAAGACAAAAATACTCCATTTCTGTTTTTCCTCTGAAGAGCTGTTCTGAAACACTAGGGGGTGGTTTTTCTTGTACTGATGAGAAGTCACATTATTAGAAAGTGCTCAGAAAATGTGCTCTCCAGTGAAGCTCTGATAGAATGCAAGCTCTTCTCATCCAGTAAATGTCCTCAGGTGGCCTGTCTGTGCTAGATACTGTTCTAGGCTCTGAGAGTATTATGACGAACAGGGCACAGTAGTGCTCCAATGAAGCTTATAGTCTTGTCTGGGGAGATAAATCATAATAATGAAAATTGAACAGACTAATAAATGACAAAGAAAAATATCAAGCAGTGATAACGCTACTGAGAAAATCCAAAAGGCCAATTAAATGCAGGTAAGACATGAAGTAAGCTGGTATGGACTGAGCTGTGTTCCTCCCAAATTAATACATTGAAGCTCTAACCCCGATGTGACTGTATTTGGAAATAGGGTTTATAGGAAGTAATTGAGGTTAAATGAGGTCACAAGAGCAGGGTCCTTATCCAATAGGATTGGTGGCCAAATAAGAAGAAGGATGTATACTTATTCTCTCACCATCCCCCAAAATAAAATACTCTCTAAGGAAAGGCCATATGAGGACATAGTGAGAAGGTGGCCATCCACAAGCCAGGAAAAGAGCCTTCACAGGAAACCAAATGGACAGAACTTTGACTTTGGAGTTCTGGCCTACAGTACTATGAGAAAATAAATTTCTGCTGTTAAGTCGCCCAGCCTGTGGCTTTTGTTATAGCCACACAAACAGATTGAGAAAAAGGAAGGCCCACCTAATTTTTAAAGTAATCTTTAGAAATTTTGCCTTATTTTCTTCTAAGTTGGACACAAAGACAGGAACTATTTCAACTTGACAAATGCTTTTACTATCAATTTCTAGTTTCTCAATTCCCTTATCTCCCCTGCACAACCCCCATTTCCAGGGGATACCCCGATAGAGGTGGTAGAGGAAGAGAAAGACTCCTTATTTTCTGTCACGGCTGAGTCAGGAATTTTGTGTTGGGGTTCTGTGGCTATAGAGTGATGTACAATTTCCAATTCATACACTCATTCAAAATTCATAGCTCTAGCCTCACCTGCTCCTCCTCTCAGAATCTCTCTCCTTCCCAACCTCCCTAGCCCTTCCATGCACAGGAGAACCATGGTGTCTTCTCCAATCGGCCAGTCTTGACAGTTCTGTTTATCAGCTGGGAAGCCTTCTCAAGTATTTAAACTATCCAAACATGATTTCCTTATCTGGAAATTGGAGAAGAAACAGCTACATCATAGACCTCTTGAGAAAATTAAATAAAATAACATATGAAATAATATATTTTTGGCAAAATGAGTATCATTGTATTTACTTATATTTTTCTTTCCCCTTCTTAGTCCTGTTTCTCATGCTCATGTAACTTCTCACTGTGTAAGTGAAATACTGCGAGCTTTTTCATGAAGTTTCCATGGTGTTTCTTTATCTGAAATGCTCTGTGCTTCTCTCCTCCATTCCTTTATTCCTCCTTCTAGTTACTTCTTTGGCTTCTTTGTTGTTTTTCAGATCTTACTTCCCTCCAGATGGTTTCCTTGTTTTCCCAACTCTGCCTCCCATTAGATGTTCTCAGAGTAAGATACCTCTCTAAAATACAGCATTTACCACGATGTGTCTTTACATTTATTTGCATGATGGTTTGGGGTCTTTCCCCTCATAGTCAGTCTTCTATGGGAGCAGAAATTCATATTTGCTTTGTTCAATATTTTATTCCTAGACCTGTCATAATGCTTAGTGTATAAAGGTACAAAAATATTTTGGAATAATTTTTAAACCTTTATTTTCATTATTGTTTTTCAGTATAACTGTTTGAAATGTCACATTTTAGAATATATTCTGATCTGGGGAAAGATAGAATATAGCTCTGTTTTTTATCTGTAAATCATGAGGTTGGGTTAGTAACTTTCCAGGGTTGCTTCTATCTCTAAAAATCTATGACTCTCTCTCCTTTGCATGTTTTGGAACCACTCTATCTCATCCATTTGTTTCAGGAAATCCTGCTGTTTTACTTCCAATAGTTGTTACCTATTGTTACCTTCCAATAGTTATACGATAGGGGATTTCTTAAGGGTAATTAGAAAAGCTATCCCAAACCACACAGAGGACAAAGCAAAGGGGGGCAGTGCTCATTCACCAACACAATTTCATGTGGAAATCTCGTTGGTTTGCTTGACCTCATCTGTGTCTCATTTCTATGGATAGTATGTATTTATTTTTTTTTGCAGTTTTTGGCCGGGGTTGGCTTTGAACCCACCACCTCCAGTATATGGGGCCGGCACCCTACTCCTTTGAGCCACAGGTGCCACCCTGTACATTTTTTTTTTTGAGATATAAAATGTCCCATATGCTTGACCACTTTTGGAAAGTAGGTGAGTCAAAAGTCTAAAATTCAGAACTACTGCATCCTCCCCTACACTTATCCCTTCTAAGAAAAAGCTAGTCATTTTAGAGACCTACTTCATGTTTCAGGACACAGAATTGCAGGGTGTAAAGTACAGTCTATAAGTGTTGTTCTGAAAGGGACACAGATGTGAGAAAAATGGCAGTGCAAGTTCATTGATGCTCACACACATACAGGAGGAAAAAGCCAGTGGCACTGTCAGAACCTTGTAATGGGTATAGACACAGGCTTTGGAGCTTTCCCTGAATGAGTTTTCCCTTTGTACTTGATTCTGAAAGCCTTTATCACAGCCATGATACCCAGAGACTCAATATCAAATGCTACCTTTGAAAGGGAATACAGACTCTCAGGTCCCTTTAAAGTTGTAATCAGGTTGTTTCCTTTTATGAAAAGACTGGAGGACAGGGGTGTGAGCTAATTCTCTCCTCTAGGATAAAATTACCTTTGAAGAGTCTCCAGGCAGCCAAGTGTGTGACAGCTATGAGCAACATGTCACACATGATGCAGTGATGTGATGCTCTGGTGCACTTCCACGGAAGGGTAGTACAGGGGAAAATCCCTTTCTCCTTACACTGCCCATTGATCTATTATGCTTACCCCATGGCACCTGATCTCACTTAGGAAGGTCTGAGAGTGATATCACATCCAGCAAGGAGATAGGGAAGGGAAAGAAGAATTAGGCTCTCACTCAGACATGTAAATTTCTGAGCTGGAAGTCTATCCAGGTTTCTCACTTTACTTTCCCTGATAGGTTTGTTCAGAGTAAAAAAGACAATGATACAGAATGCAACCTAAGCCCTTTTGTTACTGGTAACAAGGGTCTCAAAGGATGAAAACTAACAGTCCTCAAATACTAAGTGTCATGTACTGTTCTAAACACATAGTTGCTTATTTTCCATTTAATATGTCTACCTTGTCAGATAAATATTTTACCCATGTTTTGTAGATGAGGAAACTAATTCTCAGAAAGGTGTGACAATGTGTTCATGCTCACCTGTGGGGATCAACCTCAAAGCCTTCCTGAGATTTTCAGAGACTTAAACTTATGCTTTGTCTTAGACTCTATGCTGTAAAAAGTGGGGAAGAAAAAAAGATATTGACATCATGAATTTCTCTCTTTGTGAGCTTACTGGAATTACACAGGAAAAAAATGGCTAGAGGGAACTTTTAACTCTGGCCAGCTGTTTCATTAACTTATAATCATGCTTTAGGAAGAGAATAATCAGAGTGAATGTGACTAGTTCAGAGTAATTGTTCTTCTAATTATCCATTCATCCAACAAATATTCCTTTATTCCTATTAATATTTTCTTCAAGGAGTATCAGAAAAAGGGAGATTAGAAAAAGTTCATTTTAGTGCAACAAACATAATGTAAAGGGTTTCACCCCTATTACTCACTTATTAAAAATACAAAAGAATGCCTCAATAGAGACATACGAGGGCTTTTAGGCTTACATAGGAGAGAGTGATACGTGATTTCTGGAGAAAGCACAATATATGAAGGTGATATTTAAACAGTATCTCAGAGAATAGAATAAGTGCTTAATCTTCTGTAATAAGACCAGGCTGAAGAGCATAATGGAAATAGAAGCAGCAAGAACAAAGGCCTGAAGTGTAAAAGAGTCCAGAGCGGGCAGGAGGGTTGACTGAGTGTGGAGAACCAATGGGAAGATACCGTATGTTTGTCTCCTGTAAAGGGGTCGTGGATATTATTTAGATTGGTTTGACTCTACATATGTTATGCCTTATAATATAAAATACCAAGTGGTCTCTAGATATTAAAAAACCTTAGTGACAGTTTTTTCTTACCAACATTAGCTTATAAGGATCCTGTTAGATTAATAAGAACAAGGCAGTGGTTCCAGTTGTTCTAGAACAAGGTTCTAGTCATGCAACAGTATATTCAGCACACTATCCAGTTTGGAGTTGGCAAGTAGAAGAAAGGTGGATCTAAGGGATATAAGGAGTGAGAAAGCTTGAGAATGTGTATTAGGAGTGGGATCTTTGCAAGGCTTAGTAGTAACATATGTGATATTCGCAAGAAACAAAATAGGGGTAGTTCTAATTGCTGTATTCATATGCAGGTCTATGTGCATTCAATATTACTATACAATTACGTATGTTTACTAATTGTTAATTATTTCTAATTGTTTTGCATATTTAACAATCTAATTAGATTGGTAAATGTAATTGATTTATCAATATGTACCATGCAAGGTTCTTACTACAATATGGAGTATATGTCTAGTAAAAGACAAAATACAAATGTACAGTAGATATACTGCAAGACAGAAAATGATCTTTGCCACTAATAATTCAACAAAGGAGTCTGGGATGTTAATGGCAGAAGGTCATAGGGCCTAAGGCAAAACACTATACATCTTATACAGAAGAGAGTGGCATCTTATGTAGAAGTTGATGTTACATATTTATTGAGGGCTCTCAAATTAATTGCGTAATTTTCCCTTGGTCCTGAATCATAACAAGGCTGGGTTAAAAAAAAATCTTCGCTAAAATAGTTTACCTTTGGCAATTAAAGAAAAAATACTGTCCTTTTGGTTCTGGTTTTTTTTTTTTTTGCTTTTTTTTTTTTTTTAGAGAAAGAGTCTCACTTTATCGCCCTGGGTAGAGTGCCGTGGCGTCACACTGCTCACAGCAACCGCCAGCTCTTGGGCTTAAGTGATTCTCTTGCCTCAGCCTCCTGAGTAGCTGGGACTACAGGCGCCTGCCACAGCGCCCGGCTATTTTTTTGTTTTGCAGTTCGGCCGAGGCCGGGCTTGAACCCGCCACCTTCGGTATATGGGGCCGGCGCCCTGCTCGCTGAGCCACAGGAGCCGCCC
>CAUYON010126366.1:0-16684 GCA_963573935.1 Arctocebus calabarensis
GGAGCCTCGTGGTTGATTCCCTGAGGTTTTCTATGCATATGATCATACCATCAGCAAAGAGTGAGAGTTTGACCTCTGTCCCCATTTGAATATTCTTGATATCCTTCTCTTGCCTAATTGCATTGGCTAGAACTTCTAGCACTATGTTGAATAACCCTGGTGACAATGGACATGCTTGTTCTGGTTCCAGTTCTGAGTGAAAATACTTTCAATTTTATACCATTCAACATGATATTGGCTGTTGGTTTGTTGTAGATGGCCTCTGTCAGTTTTTAAAAAATCCCATCTATACTTATTTTTCTTAAATGTTCTTGTTAGAAAAGGTTTCTGAATTCTGTCAAATGATTTTTCTCTATTGAGAGGATCAAATGGTCTTTGTTTCTGTTTATATTTATGTGGTGAATTATATTTATAGATTTACGTAAGTTGTATCAACCTTGTATCTCTGGGATAAAGCCCACCTGATCACAATGTAGAATTTGTGAAATGTGTATCTGTATTCTCTTTGTTAGGAATTTTTTGTATATTTTTGCATGCATATTTATTGATGATATTGGTCTATAGTTTTCCTTTTTGTGGGGTCCTTTCCTGGTTTTGACTTCAGAGTGATTTTTTTTTCATAGAATGGGTTGGGGAGGATTCCTTCATTCTCTATGTTTTGGAATGTATTCTGCAATATATTCTCTTTGAAGGTTTGGTAGAGTTCTGGTGTGAAATCATCGGGTCCAGGGTTTTCTTTTTTGGAATATTTTGTATTGTTGATGCAATTTCAATGCTTGATATTGGTCTGTTCAAAATTGCAAATTCTTTCTGGTTGAGTTTTGGGAGGTGGTATGATTCTAGTTACTGGTCCATCTCCTTCACAATTTCAAATTTCTGGGCATAAGGTTTTTTTGTAGTAATCAGTGATGATCTTTTGTATCTCACTGGTATCTCTTACTATTTTCCCTTCTTTGTTTCTGATTGAGATTACTAGAGGTCTTAATTTGTCTATTTCTAGTTAATCTGGCCAAGAGTTTATCAATTTTATCAATCATTTCTAAGAACCAACTTTTTGTTTTGTTGATCTTCTGAATGGTTTTTATGTTCCCAATTTTATTTAATTCTGATTTAGTTTGGTTATTTCTTTTCTTTTACTAGGTTTGAGACTAGATTTCTCTTCATTTTCCAGCTTTGGTAGATACTTCATTAGGTTGTTGATGTGTATTACTTTTGTTTTCGAATGCGGGCATTTAATGTGATGAAATTCCCTCTTAGGACTACCTTTGAAGTATCCCACAGGTTTTGATAGCTTGTGGATTCATTACCATTTTGTTCAAGAAATCTAATGGTTTCCTTCATTATCTCCTCCTTCATGCAGCTGTCATTTGCCATCATGTTTAGTTTCCATGAATTTATGTGGGGATGATGATTTTTGTTGGGTTAAGTTCTACTTTTATTCTATGATATCCAGAAAAGATACAAGGTATAATTTCTATTCTTTTAAATTTGGTGAGATTTGATATGTGCCCTAGGATGTGATCAACTTTGTAGTATCATCAATGGACTCATGAGTAGAACATGTACTCAATTTTATTCAGATGGAATGCTAAGCCCATTTATTCTAAAGTCATATTTAAATCCATTGCTTCTTTGTTTAGTTTTTGTTTGGAGAATCTGTCTAGTTCTGAGAGGAGTGTTGAAGTCCTAAGTTATTATGGTGTTGTAGGATATCATATTGTTCAGATCAGTTGGGGTTTGTTTTAAATATCTGGAAGCATTTAAATCCAGTCTGCTGTGCTCCATAACTGTCCTCTGTTGTCTTCCTTTCTCTTTCTTGTCTTCATCCTTGAAGTTTTTCTTAGTGGGGTTGCTGAGCACCTTGAATTCTCCTTGCAATCTAATCCCCAGTCTCAACTACTCTGAGTTTGCTTCACTCCAATTTTCCTCCTTCTAGATGAGTTCTGACCAAAGCTGCCTCTAGTGAGCCAACTGAACTGGTGACCCCCGTAGTGTCTGGAGGTAGAGTCTTTATAGAGGTCATCAAGTTAAAATGGAATCATTGGTGTGGCCCCTAATTCAATATAACTGGTGTTCTTATGAAATGGGAAATTTGGACGCAGGCACCAGGCATTCACACAGGGACAATGTCATTTGAACATGAAAGTAGAGATTGTGGAGATGCATCTAAAAACCAAAAGACAGCAAAGACTGCCAATTGGCCACCAAAAACTAGGAGAGAATCATGGAACAGATTCTTCCTCAGTGGAACCAACTCAGCCTTGATATCAGACATCCAGCCTCCAGAACTGTGAAAAAATAAATTTCTGTTGTTTAAGCAACTCACTCTTAAATACTCATCAAATACTTAAATACTCTCAAAATACTCATGGTATTTTGTTAACAAAGTTAAAAAAGGCACCCAAGCCAATCTGCAGGGTTGGTGATCAGGGTAAAAGAAGACTTCCCAGAATAGGTGTTATCTGAGCTGTATCAAGATAAGTAAATAGTATTTCATGGATGGAACCTGGGGAGGACATTTCATACAAAGGAATTATCATTTTCAATGGCTTGGAAATGAAAGAAAGCATGCATGCCCAAACTATAGCAAATATTTAATAATTCATTATGCCTGAATGTATAGTGTGTGGGCAATGGTGGCGACAACTGAGAAGCTGAAGCCAATTCATGAAGGATCTTCTATTCCAAGCTAAGGAATTTAGACTTTATCCTGAAGCCAAGAAGATGACTATTAAATGTTCATTCCCCCTCCTATTTACCTGGCTAACTATTTTTAGTTGGCTAACTATTTACCTGGCTATTTTTTTCCAGAAAGCCTTCTCTTGCACTTATCGTGGCACTTCTTACACAGAATTGTGAACTTGCTTCTTGGTTTCTTTGAATACACAGTGAGCTCCTTGAAAGCAGTAGTGGTATCCTGTTTACTGAGATAGATATGCCCAGTGCCTGGCAAGTGCTTGGCATTATAGCAGGCTCTCAATAAATGACACAGTCTGGATGTTTTTTTGAAAAGTGTTGAGATTTCCTGGTTCACTTTGGAGTGATACTCCAGGACATGCCATATTTTCCCTTGATTCTTCTCTTTTCTTCCTTCTTTTCACCAATGACCCTGTACTCGACATACCTGGCTTTTGTTTCACTTTATTGCTTGATTTGCCCATGTGGACCAAAGTTTCTGGGGTCTATGAGAACACTTCTCCTCCACTCCAAATGACCAGTCCCCACTTTGGGCAGCCTCTCATTCATCTAGTTTCCTATTTTCCCCATGGGAGCCAGGTTCACACCATGCAAAGCTCTGCAGTCCAACCTTGTCACCTTGTTCCTGTCCCTGGTTCTGCCAGGACTAGTGCTTAACTTAGCCTAAACAGGGTCATTAGGTCAGTTTGAAGGAAGTCATGCTGGCCAGAATGGACCAAAGAACAGGTGGTAGATTTGGCAAGAGGATGCAGTTGAGGCTACAGGATGGGGCAATGAGGTTGCTGGGCTCAACAGGTGGGCAGGGTCAGATAATCCAAGCAATCTCCAACTGAGCCAAATATGACCCATGGGATCCGTGCTGAAGAAGGCAAAATAGGGCACTGGAATAGGAAACCAGGAAGAATGATAGTCATAGCAAGATGCTGAACAGAAACCATGTGTTTGCCTCAGAGTAGGGAGAGGGGACAGGATGAGGAAGGGAGAATGGAGGAAGGGTATTTCGTGGGATCTCATCTGATGTACACAAAGCAAGGGTACATTTTAAAATGACTAAGAGTATATTATAAATGTCTTACCACAAAAATAAGAAAGTGATGTGATGGTTATATTAATTAGTTTGATTTAAGCATTCCACATTGTATGTCAAATCATCACATTGTACCACATAAATGTATAAAGTTATGATTTAATGAATATTAAGGTAAAAATGTGTATTCTTTCATGTCTGCCATTTCTGCATTCCTAAACACACCCTAACTTGAGCAATCATACATACACTCACACATACACTACAGACAAAAAATGATACACAGACCTATATCCACTGTGGCAGAACCTAGTGTGATAAGGTTTGATTGACAAATACTGGCACACTTGATCTGTTTGCAATTGACAAGGAAGGAGCTGCTCTGTAATTCTGCTTGTCCCAAATCAGAGAAACGTCCTTCAAGTAGCCAAGTCCTTTTCACTGTAATTGTTTCAAGTGGTTAGCTTATGTGTTCTTATACCAAGTTAGTGTGATACAATTTAACTTTTTCTGGATGATCCCAGGCCACCTTTATGGATATTAATTACCAAAGGCCTGGTTGTGATACAGGGTGTCCTCAAGTGCTATCTTGAGGTGTTTTGGACTGTACTTCTCCACTACATGACTCTTTATATTGCATGTTCATTGAGCCAAGCCAGAAGAACCTAGTATGACATACTTTGGTTGACGCATATTGTCCTGCTGAATCTGTTTGGCACTGACCACAAAGGAGATGTTTCCAAGTGCATGTGCCAAATAATAGTTACATAGACATTACCTGTATACTCCTTGCAGCTATGTTTATAAGTAACTCCTTTCTTACAGAAAATAGCCTGTTTATTTCATCATTTTCATTATTTCTTTTGCACACTAATTATCAGGATTAAAGAGTTAGGACCTCATTCACTGCAGAGTTGATGCTCTTAATTGATCGCACCTGATGTAGTTAAAGAAGGCACTTTTAACTACAAAGAACTTCACTGGGAGATGGGCTCAGGGGGAGTTATTAAAAGCAAGTACATAACAGCTCCTGGGGAGGTCATTATTTCATGCTTCTCCCTCCCCCCAGAAGTCATGTTTATTTTTGATAACAAGGTGAGAGGAAATTCCCTGACTTCATTAGAAACTTGGGAAAATAACTTATTTGCCAATACCTTACTTTCTTACTGGAAGACATTTCTTCCAGAAGATGCTATAGCAAAATGGCCTTCCCCAAGCACCCTTCTTGTATAAAAAGAGACTATAATAAATTCTCTGGAGCTTCAGGACTCATCCTTGGACAACACTCCCCTGCACGTGCGCACACACACACACACACAACTAAACAGCCATCTCGTTAACTCAAAGTTGGAAATTAACTCAGACGCTATTTAGACTAGTGACATTCACGTGGATGCTGTCTCAGGGAGGAGAGAGAAAATGTTTCATAAACATTTGACTGGCATCTGTTTTGTACACATATAAAACAATGTGTTCATCACAAACTTTTGTTCACTGAGCCAGGCTGGCAGAACCTAGTGTGACAAGCCTTGGTTGGCAGATATTGTAACATCTGATCTGTTTGGTGTGGGCCAAGAAGGGAGACGTTTGTGAGTGCATGCCCCAAACAATAGACGTGTCCCTTGCAGTAGCCAATTGTTTTAAATGGATAGATCTTCTTAAGCTGAGTGAACCTGACATAATTTGCCCTTTTCAGGTTGATTCCAGGCCATCTTGATGGACACTAATCATTGAGTTGGGCTGAGATGTAGGAGTATCCTTAGGAGCTATCTTGGGGTGTATCAGACTGTTTAATCATCCACTAAAAGGCCCAAGGCTGTCTGGTTTTTAAGAAGTATTCTGTCTTATTTCCAAAGTCTTTACTTGCTGATAACATTGTTTATGCCTCCAGTAGTCCTTTGACATTTTCTATTCTACCCTAGGCTCAGAAACTAAGTTGAATTACAATTGTGTAAGACGTAGGATTGAGAACCTTAGGGGGTTTTCTGTAAGTAGTGTGCATGAGTTTTGGTGCATAGATTTTGTACCATCTCTGTTGGCTGCCCTAAGATTTTTAAAGGTTAATTCTTCATTTTTAGCTCTGTGAATGATACTAGACAATTATGATTTCCAGGAAGGGGACCTTTAGATAAGTGATATATCACTGAAGTTAGGTTTAATATAGATAAAGCAAACTTCATTAACTTGGACTTCACTAGCTCATGATATGAGACTGCCTTTTTTATAGACCTTTGGAGTTTACCATTTCACCATCTACAAAAAGACAGAATATGTTTGGTAAACTATTACCTTAAAGAAAATTACAGGGGTAATACAGGTTTCATTTACATATGAAATGTTGTTTATACTTATTTATTAATAGAGATGCCATTAAGCCAGCTGCTTGGTAATACCGTTCATTGTTTATATTTGGATGTAAAAGCCGCAAACAATAATGGCTCAATGAATCAATTAATTTAAAAGGAAGTTCATTTGAATAAAGTCAGCCTGGGTACACAGAGGATTAATGGAAGCACTCAGTCCTTGACTAGTAACAGTTGCAGCTGAAGGAAAGAGAGAACCAAGTCCTTTTTAGTGGAAGAAGTTTAAGGTTTATAGTGTCTCCAGCTTGGGAATAACTGGTATGGAGTCTTATCCCAAGAAATAGAAATACATCCTGCGAGCTTGAGTGAGCCACAGACTGTGCTTGGCATATGTCTGGAATGGAATATTGTTTCTGATATTACTCTGTGAAGCAAGTTTTTGAATAAGAAGAGTCAATGTTAAGAGAGGTGTACATAACTTTATAACTTTAACTTTTCACTATGTCAGGATAGTCTTCCCACTGATTAATAGTAGATAGCTCAGTATGTGCCAGGCACCATGCTGAGTCTTTTAAAATATTAAAATATATGTATTATTTCATTTACTCCTCATGAACTTTTCACGTACATATTATTTCTGTCACGTAGATTAGGAAATTTCAGCTCAGTGAAAGTGATTCACTTGAAGTCATTAGTGACTAGTCAAATTGAGTTTTAAATCCAATTCTAACTCCATGCCCTACTATCTTGGCCACTATTATATACTGTAATTACTCAAGAGATAGGACAAGACAAATATTATATGGTGCTGTAACAGGTATATCTTAGCAACTAAACTTGTACTCAGGCTGGGGGGCCCTCACAAAACCTACTTACTTACCTTCTAAGCCCAATGACCTTCAGCTGACCTGGCTGAGCTGATGATTATGAAATATATGACAAAGGAACAACAACATAAGTATCATAATTTCTAAAATAATCTGACTTCAGGTTACATTTACACTGCCCAAAGGGAAGTTGTTACCCTGAGTTTGGAACTGGGACCCAAGGCAAACTGGCAGTGTGCTTTCAATTTTAGGAATAAACTTTCAAAATCATCAATCAGTCTTACACCAGCTTGCATTGGTGGGGAAATGCATGCTGTTTTCATATCACCTCACAAATGGTTAGCTATTACTTAGAGCAAAGCAATATTAAATGATGTGTGAAATGAATTTGCAGCTGAAGCAATGTAAGTGTTAAAGAGATACTTATGAGGGGATGGATAATATCAAGAACAAAAGTTGGGACCCCCATGAAAGCTTTAGGGAAGGTATCCATGATGATGTATAAATTGGTCCATGATGATGTATAAATTGGTCATCTAGTTGTCCACTGGACCAATTGAAATATTGAAAAGATCAAAGATATGCTTCATTTAATTTCTTTATGTCTTGCTACTGCAAGAATGATAGCTGAAGAATCCAATTTGGATGAAGAAGCTGACTTGTTCTGGAAGAAACCCTGAACACAAGCAAAGTTTCTGTAAAAATGTCAATGCATTTTGAGTGATGAATGAAAACAGAGAGGATTTGACATTTGTTTTGAACTTTCAAGGGAAGTTTGACAAAACAAGGTGTTCTTGAGAAGAATAGCAATGAGGGTGGAAAGTGGTTTTTCTAGTATGATCAAGAAAAAAAAGTTCTAGAATCTTCAGAGGTAAAGTTCAGCATGCCAGAGACCCCAAAATGGGTGCAGAATCCAACTGCAGACGTCCAGGATGACAGAGTTGTGCCATTTTGCTAATAACTATATTGTCCATGTAAAATTTACCTCTCAAAGATAATAAATCAGGCTAATACAATATATATTCTGGAATACTGGAGGAATTATGTGATTGATTTCTTCACCACAACAGTGTTGTGAGTGACAAATCACTTCTGCAATTTTCATTGTGTTTGAGGACACTCAATAATGCCTATTGGTTCTGCTCTGTCCTAGGCTCTTGGAACAATCTTAGTTTGACACAGAAGAAATATTAGAAATTCAGGCTTATTCTGAATTTGTAATCCCACTTTACTTGGGGCCAGTCCTACTTAATTCCACACAACTCTCGTTTAGAAACCAAATCTCTTGTTTGACCCTCCATTTGATACTTTATCCCCCTCCACTAAAAGTAGAGTTCTGATTTATATAACCTTAACTTTACTGCTTTATTTCTATCTGCTCTTGGAACTCCTGGGTCCCCTCTGCCTGTTTCTTGCATTGAACTCTATTATTGCCACTTCCACATATCCATGACACCTTCTTCACCTATTTGAGCTTGCTCCATAATTCTTAGAACCGTATTAGACCATAGTCTCCATAGAATTATGGAGCAAGGTCTGTGTGACTTTCAAATCCTGGCCATTCTTGAGTTGGCCTGAGGGCCTGGACACCATTTAACAGTGTACAACTGTAAAAATAACAGTTAAAGAATATAAATTACTTGAGAACAGAATCTAAATTATTTGAGAGGCACCGCTTAGTCTCTTTTGACTATTTGTAGAATGAAAATCCATCCTCAAAAGATGAAAGTTACCCTATGCTGAGGAGATGCAAAAGACTGTTTATAAGGATGTAAAAAACATTACTCAGAAAGATGTTCCAGTGATTTTTTAAAAGCATCAATGGAAAAAGTATACAGTTTCCCAGGGAACTTCTGAGAAGAGGATAACTCTCATTTACATATATAAATTCTGATGGGTTTGTCACACAATCCCTTCTATTACTTTAGTACTATTGTGAAATACAGTTTGATATTAGCTTTGTTAAATTTCTATGTTGACCATTCAAAAGGATATTGTGACCTCACACTCTGTGTCTACATTTATATTTATGCCAGCAATAATCTTGTACTACAGATGAAGTTGGGAATGGAAGGTAAACTTGAGGAGCCTGTAAATCTTGAGAAGGGGAAGAGACAGAGAAAGTGTAAAAGTTTAGAAATCTTGGAGACCTTGCCGGGTTGCCTTGAATACAGTTTGTCTGTATTTTTGGTTCAAAGTACAACTAACCTGTGAACCCCACTCTGAGCCCCAGTTCATTTGGCTGGGTTCCTGATTATCTGCCTACCACTTAGCAGTCCCCTCTTCCTAAATTCCTGGACTCAGTTTTTAGGTCTTCTCTCTGGAGTTCTACTTCCAGACATCCCATTCTGAAATGCAACAGTAGCTTTTTACCCCAAAATGATTAGTGTCACTTCCTGGAGAGCCATGCTGCCTTCCCTCTTCCTAGCCTGGCCTCTTTGCATAGAAATGCTAATATGGACAGGCCTGAAATGGAGGATGTTGAGACAGGTACTATTGACAACCTTCTTTAGGCCAAACCTGAAGCTCACTTTGCCTCTTCTTGTCCTAGACTCACCCAACCCATATTTCCTCTCCCTCTTTCCTGAGCAGCTGCTAAGGTACCAGGAAGCCATCTGGCCAAAACAGTGGGGGTTAAAGTACAAATTGAAGCTGGAGCTCTTCTAATGTAGGGTGGCAGTTTGTACTGATCAGGTTAATGGCGATAATTTCTCTTTGGCTTGTACAGAGACATGAAAATTTAATCTGATTTGCTATTAATTACTCTGTCCAATCGTTAACATAATGTTTCACTAAATAGAGAAAAATCTATTCACATGGTGGAGGCAAGTGTATCAACCAAAGTAGAATAATGGAAAAGTATTGCCTTTTGCATTCAGCGGGGAAGCTGTGCAACCACTGTGAGGACATGCACCTTGACATGTTTCTCACCATTAGGAAGAGCTGCCCTGAGCCCTGCAATCTCCTCCAGCTGTCTCTGGAGAATTACACACATTTGTGAGATGATTGGCAGGGGATACCAAGGTGCACTTTGGTTCTGGAAACAAAGTGAAACTAATTGGCTCACAAGAAGATTAAATAACCACATCTTGACTGAGAGCAATGACGCACTTTATCAATGTTTTAAATGAAATGACTTTAGATGGCTCTTTCCCCATCTTTTATTAACAAGTGTTTATTGAACAATTACTCAGTGTTCAGTGCTGGATTCTGGGATGGAGGATTCAAACAAAACTGACACTGATCCTGCCTTTGTGAAATTTATAGTGCACATAGAGAATATATATATATATATACATACATGTTTTTTCATTCTGATAATTGTGTAATTTCGAATGTGAGCAAATTGTCATGAAAGGAAGGGTGCTCTAAGTGCATATCATAAAGGGACTGGTTGGTGCCCTATGGATTAGCCAGATGAAAAGTAGAATGGAGAAGGAGACAAAGAACAACAGGTGTGAAAGTTCTGAGGAAATGAAAGAATTCCGGGGAGGCAAGAGTTCAGAGAGCAAGGAGGAGGCAAAAAAATGAGACCGCAGGTTTAGGCAAGTGTTAATGTCTTTGTAGACCTCAAATGGGCTCTAGATGAACTGCATGTCCTTGGATCTTGTGACAGATAATGTTGGTCACTTTTATGGAGCATTTGGGCTTTATCCTAAGGGCAATGGGAAGTCATCAAAGGTTGCTAGGTTTAGTCGATCTTGGGCTGGTAGATATATTTTAAATTTCCCAGGGGTCAGTACACTAAAAAAACCCCTGAACCTAGCTCAGAAACCTGGACTCAAGCAAATAAAAAAAGAGGCATGGAAGGAGCAGATGAGGCATTTCCACTGTGCATCTGCATAGAAGGCACCGCAGAACCTCTAAGAGGCTAAAGAGTAATTATACTTCTACTCCGGAGCCATCTCTCCACCACAAGGAGTGCAGGTTCTATTTCATAATTGAGGGTAATTACGAGAAGTTAAAACTAGATTAGAGACAATTAGAACCTATACACCAGGGAGCTCTGTGGGTGGTCGGGGAGGTTGTAGGGAGAAGCAGCTAGGGAAGTGTTTCCCAAACTGCTTGGCATCCTTTGACTCATGTTGTAAGTGGAAGATTTGGAGATGTCTGTCTGTACTCCTGGTGTTTCTTCATAGCTGAGCAGGTGAAATGAAGTAAACACACATCATCGGCAGTCCATAAAGATTAACTTTTTCTTCAAGCCAAAGAGCTTCTAAGGACAGAATCCAACAAATGGAATTAAAGAGGAAAGGAAAGTGAACATTGATTGTAATTTAATAGAAGACATCTTATTTGAGCAACTACTTATTCATCCCACTCTGGAGCTAGAGACTGTGGTGAAGATATAGCAAACGTGTTCTCTTTTAGCAGATTCCACATGCATTGGGGAATATTAGTGTAGCTGGAACCCAAAGTGGGAGAAGTGAGATAGTGGCGTGGCCAGAGGCCATGCTGAGGAGCTCTGATGCCATCCCAGGATCACTGGGGAACCACAGGGGGTGATCACAGAGAAGGACAGGGTCAGGTTTGGGCTCTGGAAAGATACATCTGGCCCCTGTAGGTGGTTCAGATAAAGCTGGCTGTGGAGGGAGCTGGGGATTCCGTGAGGAAGGGGCTGGTGAGGAGAAGCCAGGCTAGACACAAACAAGCGACTTATTTCACTCTCTTTATCCACCACTCGTCTATTGCTTTGGTTACTCATTGATTCATTCAATCAAAAAATAATTATTTTGCATCTGCCCTGTGCAGAACACCATCCTAGAGAAAATTAAGAGGAATTTTATTCTAGGGTGAGGGGCTTGATTAACTGCTTTGGTGAGTGGGACAGACAATAGCTGCTCTAGAATTTTCAAGAGGTTTCTGATCAGTGGAGAAGCAGATAATCTGCAAGACAACAGCAGGTGACATGGAGCAGTTGGACTGCACATGAACCCTGAGGAGAAGCACAACGAAGGGCACCACTAGACAGAGGCTAAGAGATTGTACTGGGAAGGACTGGAGGATAAAGTTAATGGGTAGGGGGCTGTCACTATGTGTGTGTGTGTGTGTGGGTACGTTTGTGGGCATTGTGTATGTGTGTGTACCCAAGCACACAATGCAACCGAAAACCTCAGTACCAACAAATATTTCTGTAACACACACGCACATGTTTGGAGGGGATGATGGAAATGGGGTGTTTCATGGTGTGAAGCTGTTGCTGCTAGCTTGTGCCTTTCTAATTTCCCCTTTAAAAACACCTACATATGGTAGAGTGGCCTCATGAAGTCACATTTGTCTTGGCAGAGTTAATCCTATGCTGGGATTAATCTGAAGATGGCAAGGGCCTTAAGCTTTAGGACCTTAGGAAGGTCTTCTGTCCTCCTGGCCATTTCCCTGGAAGGAGGGAGCCACAGTGGTCTGAATGCCCAAGCACTCAGCCTAGAGACTAGCCTCCTTCAGAGAAGCACAGGCTGATGAAGAAAAGGGACTCGCAGGGATGGTGAGGGCTCATTGGCTCAGGAGCCTCCTCACTGCCTTTTTAACATCATTGTGTCCCAGTATGGATACATGGGGATTGATCATGGAGGTGACCACGGTGACCACGCAGAAAGACCTTGTTAAGCACAGCACCCTGGGTTGCTGTGAGAATGGCATACAATGATCCCAGTGTTCCCTAGGACAGAGTAAGCACAATGAGGTGGGAGGAGCAGGTGGAGAAGGCACCCTGCTTTCCTACTGCTGAGGACAGCAGCAACAATGTGGATATAGGAGGATACGATATGCAGAAGGGGCACTGTGATGACAAAGCAGGCTATGAGGAAAGTGGTTTTCTCCACTGTCTCGGGATCAAAGCAGAGCACCTTCAGCCTGGCAATAGAGGTAGTGGACCAGATCTAAAAGAAGTAGAAATTACAAAGAAAGAAGTACCTGGGGGGTTTGGAAGCTATGGTCAATGGAAATGACAACAGATGAGAATGTTCCCCAGCAAGGTCACTGCATAGATTTCCAGAAATAGTCCAAAAAAGAAAAACTGTAACCCCTGGAGACTCCCAAATCCTAGAAGGAGAAATTCTTTGATCATGGTCAAATTACCCATATCTGTGAAATTCAGGCATCACATGTGAGAAAAACCTAGAAATACAGCCAATCGGAAAAAGAGCCATGCTACTGGAGGGAGGCAGTAGCACTAGAGATGTCATCAACCACATACCTCTAAGGCTCTGTCTCGTCTCCCCTGGAATGCATTTTCTCTTTTGTTCCACTAGGTATATTTACTTAATAATCACTGCGGAATCAGAACCTGCGCCCTGGAGAGTGTACCGAGAGGGCATCTCCCTTGGTCTTTTCCACTTTTTCCCTTGACATAACTGGTGATGAATTTACTTTGGGGAGGTTCACAGAGGGAGGCAAACACCTCCTAATGGTGACACGGGTGCAAAAGTGTCTCTGAACTCCCGAAACTCAGCTTTTAAGACTCAACAGAAATGAGTCCCAAATCCTAAAATAACGTTACAATTCTGATTGCCCTAGTTCCCTCTAAAACCCCCTGTCAGGGTGGGTTTCATCAAGAACGTAATTCGAGAGAGGAGGGGAATTCAAAACTATTGATCTTAAAGTACCTGCCAGAAAAACAAGAGTTTCTACCAGGCTCTGGGGATATGTGGCTGACTGATTCCATGGCATCAAATTCCTGTGGAAATTGGGGGGAAATGTATGTAAAGTTATTCACTTGAAATGTTAGAGAAAAATAATGTTCCATCCTTCATAAATGAAAGTGACATTCCTGACTCACAAGCAGTAGGATGTGCATTCAGAGTTATTTTGCTTTTCCAGCAGCGAAGATGGATTAGGCGTGAGTCATGGATGCAGCTTCCCCTTCCCTGCAGGCCCCCCACGGTGCTCAAAGGCCCACATTTGTGAAATGACTGCCTAGTCTTAGTGCCTGGGCTGTGACAGGTTTAGAAATTCGTCTGTGCTGTAGCCTAAATTCGGGGCAAGTGGGAGGCCAGTGTTAGGGTCTCGGGTCACTCAGCGTTCCAGGTTGAGGGCTTAGTTCTGTGGCCATGGAAAAGGGCAAGCTATTTTTACTCTTTTCTTTGGTGTAAGTCATGGTTTTGCCAATGAGCTCCTATTTTAAATCCATTTAGGGAACTGGCTATTGAAAGAAATCTTATTAAGAATGCTTCTGTGATGTGAAAGAATTTCTTCATAATTTACCCTTTGCGTCAATTCTGGATTGTTAATACACTGGGCTTGTGTAAAGGAAGGTCCACCCAGAGTGGGGGAGATCTAGGACATTTGGTCTGTCTCAGGTAGCATGGATTATAATTACAGTGTTTAAAGAAAATCAATCAGCAACTAGGGTTGTCCCTTGGGGTGACATCTGCCCCCTAATTAGGGATTAAACTACAGTGTCCTTTTACCATTTCACTTTGTCTTCAGAGACTGCCAGCAGCATTCAGAACCAACATTAACATTATTAGATTTTTATCATTCAATCCCAAGTCTCATTAATTAGTAATGGAATAAACTTTATTTTCCCTTTTGGCTTACAGTCATGCTCCTTGGTGCTTCCAAATTCAAAGGCACACCAGCTTCCCTAAATCCCTATCCGTCTCACTTTTCTTTCAGTGAAGAGAAACTAATATAGATGCAAAGGAGAGACTTTGGCATAGAACTCCATTTATTCCTTTATTCCTTTATTCACTCACCACATATCTTTGGACACATACTCCGCATCATCTATTGACCTAAGCAGCACGCGAGCCAGAGCACTAACGAAGAAGGCATGTCTCTAAAGTTCCTAGAATTTATATCTTAGTGCTAGAAGTAGATATGAAATGGATGATTTTACAGATAACTATACAATTATTATGTGCTATGGCAGAGAAATATAGGGTCTTGATACGAAAAAAAAATATGCATGGAGAAGTGACTGAGTTTTTGTGAGACAGTCAAGGAAAATCTCTCTGAAAGGGAAGTTGTGTTAAAGTGAAGTAGTCCAGACAGAGATGATGATAAAAAAATCAAGCTGGAATAGAGTAAGAGGAATCAATTTTAGGGCATTTTGTATAGTAGCATTGCTATATCTTTGTGTAGTTTTGTATATGCATACTACAATAAAACAAAAATGACATGCATTACAGAAGAATTGCAGCAGCATAAAACTTGAGGCACAAGAAGGGATTAAGAATGGGTCCCAGGCTTTTTGCTTAAGCAAGTGCATAAATGGTCATGTCTTTTCCTGAGAGGGGAAGACCGAGTGGGTAATTTATTTGGGGGGGGAATTTTCTCCTTTTCCTTTCCTTCATCCTTTTTTGTCTTCCTCTGTATTATATCTAGTGGGTTAGGATCCCTTTCTGAGATGACAGTAACCTGGTGACAGACAGAGCTCTGGTCCACAGAGATGGAGTTCTTGCTGTGGCTACAAAAGCTCCTAAAATATGTCTCAGAGTTTTTCTCTTGGTCTCAAAAGGGACCAGGGACAAGGGTCAGCGTAACCTTTATTCACTTCATGGAAATGCCTCAAAGCCCAGGGTTAGCGACTGCACATAAGGGACATCTCTTTGCATATGAGGAACAGGAGTGCACAGTTTGATGGAGACTGTTGACTCACTTCAATATGAGTCTTCACAAAAACCTTCATTAATGGCAACGCAGCTACCCAGGGTTTTCGATTATCTGAGGCTCTTAAAAAATCTATTTTGTTTCATTTTGCTTTTGCATGAAATTGATAGATGACAATGAAACCAACTCAGTCAAGAAAACAATATTCAGGGGGACATTTGGGGTTAGAATACATTCAGTCCTATTCTTTTTCTCTTCTCTATCTTCGTTTTCTGTTCTAGCCAATCGGAATTAATGCTCAAAATGATGGCCTGAGGCTCTGAAAGAGCCTCAATCAGTAAAAAGTGTTTCAAGTACATCATTATGCTCAATTTGCTAAGTAGGGACAGTGGACTCAGATATCCTAATGGAATTTTTTAAAACAGACACAATGGAAAACAGTTTTGTTCTTAACCTCTGATTACCCAGAAAATCTAATTAACCATATCCCCTCTAGCCCTTTCCCCTGGTATTCCCTCAATCAGGATTTGCTTCAGTACTAATGATCTTATGTCATTATAATCACCAAAAGGTGTTCATTAGCATGAAAAGCTATTTGGTGGACAATATAAAATAAAACCCTCCAAATTCACATTGCTCCACCAACTCTGAGATGTTAATACTTATAAAAATAGGATGATAAAATTTAAAGCGTAGCAGTGTAAGTAGAGAGTGAGAGAGGAGCTATAGAATCCCCAACTCATTGCCTCTTCTGGGGTCCGTCCAGTGAAACCTCTTGGAAAAGGGAAAAGTGAGGAGAAATCTGAAAAACTGCTGAAAGTTCAATGCTGAGAGGGAGAAGAATAGAGCTAGATCAAAAGGTCAGTGATGACCTGGGGTACCAATCAGGTCTTTGTGCTCTTTTTTCTTCCCATCCTCCACCTCTATCAGTTAAGACAAAACAGAAGTCACAAACACATAATATTCAAATCTGCTCTTGAATCTTTGTTATCCCACAATGCAAATGGCTGATAAGAGGGGCAATAGTTGAATAATAGAGATCAGGGGTAGTTGGTAAATATGGAAAATTATCTTTTTTTTATTAAATCATAGCTGCGTACATTAGTGCAATCAACGGGTACAATGTGCTGGTTTCATGTACAATCTGAAATGTTTTCATCAAACTGTTTAACATAGCCTTCATGGCATTTTCTTAGTTATTGTATGAAGACATTTGTATTCTGCATTTAGTAAGTTTTGCCTGTACCCTTCTAAGATGCACCATAGGTGTGGCCCCACCA